>ML376022.1:0-116443 GCA_005239525.1 Nicotiana knightiana | reverse complement strand
ACACTTTAAGAATGTGAGTATTATTATTATTTATTTACTTATTTTAATTAAATAAAATCTACTAAGTGTAAGATAAAAGCTTAAAACATTAATATTAGGCCTAAAAGGAATATTTACACTAAAATAGTATAACATTTGAGTGTGGTCAAAAATTAGTTGTTCACAACAACTCTATTAAAATCTAGCTACTCATGCTTGCAATTGAAGAAATTGAAATAAACTCATATTGTAAAATTAAAATGATAAAATCTATGTTAAAATATCCCAAAATATGAAAAACTACTAAAAGAAACAAAGAGAAACGGCTACTGTAGCTGCCGATGTCAAAAGTTGACCTAAATTTGTGAAACTCGTCTATTTATACATGACTAGAATTTTTGGACAAAAATGTCCTTCGGGAGATTCTGCGGCCGCACAATTTCATGTGCAGTCCGCATATTTCTTCAACTTGTCAAGAACTGGAGGTGTGCGATCGCATAATTCTGATTTGCGGACACGAGGCATTTTTTCTGCGGTCCGCAAATTTGTAACTGCGGTCGCAACTTGGTCTTCTGCGGTCCGCACTTTTACGTCTGCAGCTGCAAGGCACTTCTTCTGCGGCTGCACAATTCCTGTGTGGTCCGCACTTCTGAGGGGCTTGGAAACTTGAGAATTTACACATTCTCGGAACTTTGTTCCTAGCTCATTTTTGTGGCCGCACAATTCATGTGCGGTCCGCTCTTTGCACAAAAGTCTGCTGGACTTTCCTTCATCATATGTGGCAGCAGATGAAATTCTACTGTCCGCACTTTGTGAGCTTCTGTGCTTTTTATTGCTTTGAGTTTAGATTACTGATTTTTGAGTTGGATTTCATCTCGGAAGTCCATCTTTCAATATTCTTGCAATTTAGCATATTTCATCAGTTTCGGGAACACAATTCAATACTTTTGGACTAAACATAAGCTAAAAGGTGCTAATAAGTAGTCAAAATCTCCACTTATCAAAGATGTTACCCATAGGATTTACGATCATACAAGATTTGATAAGATTAAAGTTGACCATATTTGCCAGAAGGTGCAAGTAGCACGTATTGAAGATAAAACAAGAGAAGGTCCCTTAAGATGGTTTGGTCATGTCTTGCATCGTTTTATAGAGGCACCAATTCATAGGTATAAAACTATAGTGAGTGAAGGTGTTAAAGAGACGATGTCGACCTAAAATCATATAGAAGGAAGTTATCTTGAACGACTTATAAATTATTGGAACCAATACGGATTTAGCTAAAGATAGGATACCATAAAAGAAAAAGATCCATATAAGTGATACTTACTAGTTAGGAGTAGGCTTAAAATTTGTTAGAGAAATTTTAATGTTATTACTTCCTCTGGGTCAATTTAAATGACACACTTTCCTTATTTGTCTATTCCAAAGAGAATGACACATTTTTATATTTAGAAACAGTTTAACTTTAAACTCTTATTTTATCCACTTTGAGCCCTTAATGAGAAACTTTTATCGCCATATAAATATCATGGTCCCATAAAACTTTTGCCTCTTAAGCCTGTAGCACCATATTTTTAAAAAAGAATTTCTTAAAATTTTTGCCAAGTCAAATAACATCATCTAAATTGATCATATCGTCGATAGCAACTTCATTCGGGGCTGAGGTATTGTTGATGTTGTTGTTGTTGTAATTTTCATCATACCAAATGCTATATTTGTGTCGAAAGAAAATAAAAATTAAAGGAAAACTTTCCCGCAAGTCCATGGACCAATCAAAGCTTGATCATGCTAGCCGGGTAAAAATCGGCACAGAATAGATTTCTCTATCTTTATTGGCTTATTTAACCCAATATTTCTTAAAATTGACAGCTTATAGCCAAGTTCAATCACCCGTCATCTTCTGCAATGCTAACACTGTGTTGAACTCTTCCACCCAAAAGTATTGAAACGATGGTTGTGAAATTTGGAAGTTGAAAATGTGAATATAGTATTCAGTAATGTTTGAGTTAATAAAGACCTTAAAACATCACTAAAAACCTGATATTCGAATTCTTTGGATCTCCGAATTTTATTGGAAACATCTTAAGAATATCTTATCTCATAAATTAATTTAGCATCACTAATATCATAAAGGTAAACCTCCAACACTAGCATTTCGTTATTGAGAACAATTTAGGTATGGTGTACCGAGAATATTTCAATGATTCAATTAGACAGACCACTTTGATGAAAACTACTAACAAATCATAATTTCATGGATTGAATAATCTGACATGTATATAATATTAAAAATATTTCAGCCACTTCAAATAAATAGACCACTTTGGTGATACTATTTATTAATCATAAGTTCTTAGTTATACACCTCCAAATGTTTAGACTCTATAATATATTTATATTCATAGACCAAAGAGCTAGAGCACGGATAAAATCCATTAAACGGAAGCAGTATCGCGACCAACAATGAGTTTTGGCCGTTTACTTGACAGCGAGTTAATATATATATATATAAAAGGAAAGAATCACTCCTAATTATATAAATAGAAAGGTCTTAATAAGCTACTCTCTTTAGTGTTACAGGGCCAATTTTCGCACTATTAACACGGCACGGCAGTATCCACACACAAGCCACTCAGTCTTACTTTTCTGCTCACAGTTTTAGACTTAGACGAATTTCAAACTTTAAGAAACGTAAGCGCACACACATATACGGGTAAAATACCCAACCTTTATTATTGTCGCAGAATTACAAAGGACTCTTGTTGAAAAGGCTTATAAAAATATCTCATGCCTTAGACCTACGAATTTACACACATATATAGGACTGTCATAGGCAGATTTACAAATGGGCAGTTATGGGCAGTTAAAACAATGTGCCATGCACATGCCTGTCCTAAAAATAAGCCAACTACCTAGTTTGAATTCAAATTCAAACTCTTCCCACGAAATTGTCTTATCATGAGCAACTTAGCCAACTGCTCATGTGCAAAGCACATGAGTTTAACTTCCACAGCACATGCCTTGCACACTTCTTCAGTCACATGCCTTGCACACTTATTTTCCAGCTTTTTGCCCACACTTAGCTTCCTGCCTTGCCTTGTCTTTTGGACCATGCCTCGCCCATAAGCTTGTGACCATGTCTTAGCCACGAACTTAGTCATCCCACTAATCCGCACGCATGCCTTAGCCAAGTGTCATGCGCCTTCTTTGCCTTAGCCGTTGCCCACGATCAAGGCTGCCTTGCCATCACCCGAGGCACCTTACCTAGCTGACTTGTCTAAGTCTATGTATAGACATAGATCCAACTCCGAACATTGTTTGCCAACACTTATGCCAAAGAGTAATGTACAAGCCCTTGACATAGAATCTGCCCGACATCCGTTATGACTCAATATTAGGGGCTAACATTTAGGTTCCAAGTAAAGCCAAAGACTTTTTGTCAACTAGTTAATTATTAATTTATTACTATGTGTTTGCTCCTTACCACAATTCACAAAATATAAGTTAATATTAATTCCCATTATGTCAAACCATTAAACTGACATCGTCAAAATGTAGCCAAATCCTTCTTTTTTTTGGTACTAGGATTTCATCATTTTACAGCCGCCGCAAAATTTTAAAGACATATAGGTTAGCAGTAAGGAAAAGGATCGACGACTTTTCAACTCCTTTTTGATTGAAACTTAAGATTAATTTTTTGATCTTAAACTCTAACGATGGTGGCTCTAATACTAACGGTGAGATAATTAATTCGTAGTTATAACTGAAATTAAAACACAATCATAATCTTGTGATAGAATTTAAGGAAGTGTACCATTCAACTCCATCAATAATAATTGGCATTTAAGCATGAGACCAACTTCCACTATCTACTAGCTACACACTCTCACAAGCCGGAGAATTTGACTATGAGACGTCTAATGTTACCATGTATACAAGAGGTAGAATACACTAGAGTTTTCTAATGAAAAATGACATTGCATAGCCGCTCTCAAAATAATAGCCGCAAAATATATATATATTATGTATGGTATATACATAAATTATATAAATTTTATACATTTTTCTGGCAAGCGCGGGTTAAAAGTGAAAAAAGCCATTTTCTAACAACTAGGGAAGGGGGGGGGGGGAGTGTTTGACCAAAAAGTATTGAGCTTTTTGTTAAACTAATTAAATAAATTGATAAATGGCAAATCCTAGTTAAACATACTAAATTTTAGGTCTAAGATTAATAGTTATCGATGATATGGGACTGCATTCAAGGTTATTATATACCTTGACGGTGCTAAATGATTGTCGATGAATGGAGGAATAACGGTAAGCAATAAATATGATAAATGAAAATAAACATAAATAGGAGGAATTAATCACCCAAATATTTAATGATGTGGATGATTCCTCCTTTTGACAACAACATGTGATAACTAAATATGAGGATGGACAAACTGTTCTTGGATCTTGTGAATGGAAAGTTAGATAAAGAATGAAATCAATCAAGGTAGCAAGACAAGCTTTTTGTATCTTCTCTCAATAGTTAACTTCTTACAAGTGTTCTTATCAACCAAAAGTGAGGATCCCTCTTTTTGTTCCCTATCTCTTACTATTTATAAGGGATATTCCTAGGAAACCTTAAAAGGTACAATTAGGGGAATATTCAGTAGAATATTCATTTTCGTAATTCTAAGACTATCCTAGCCATTACTACTACTCTTCTCTACTCGACCACGGTCATGATCTCTCGCTTGGCGACTCCTCGCTATTGGACCCTGCTCGACCTCAGCCATAACTTGTTCATTTGCCTTCGTTGAACCTAGTCAGATTTTGACCCATACAGTTAGTCTCTCTTCTTATTGAGGTCGTCTTATTGGTCGACCTCAGTAAGCGGACTTTATCAGTAGCCATTCAGGAGAAATCTCGGCGTGATGGCCGAGCAGAAGTGATCATCGTCGAAGTTGTGACACGTCGTTCCAAGGGTCGTGGTCAGCGAGGTAGGCATAGGATGACGTCACGGTTATGTGCGTCATCATTGTGCATCTTCCCAATGCGCATCATCGTTTCTCGAGCCTCTGTTGCTTTGATTCTAGGGCCACTGGCATTTATCTACACCGGTTGGGGCGCCACAGTTGTTTATAAATAGAGGGGGGGAAGTTTCTAACTGAAACTTTCGCATTTTCTAACTTCACCTCTGCATTTTGCTTCCTCTTCTTCTGCTTCGTCAGTTCTTGCTCCCTATTTCTTCCACCATCAACACGTTTTCGCTTCCGGCCCCACCGCACTTACACTATCAGAAAATGACTAACTCGATTCCCAGCTTTGAGACAGTCTCTGACGCTACCCCATTATCGGTGGTTATGCCCTTCAGTGGTGGAGAACACATGATTGTGGAAGACAAAAGCTTCCCTACCGTGGAAGAGGTTGTTCCACGTAACCCAACTTCTAGGAACGACTTCTCAAAACAACCCATTAAGGACCCTGAACCGGTATTGTCCGAGATGGGGTTGAAGCATATCTCTGCCTTTAGATCCAAATACCACATTCCTGCCATGTGGATATCGTTCCGGCAGGGATCGACGTGATACAACTTCACCGGACTTGGTATTGTGCATTCTATTCCTACCCGTTCCCGGTGAGCTATTCTCTCCCACTTCCTCCACTGGCGGAGGAGTTTTGTCGTTATTTCGGTGTCTACCATGATCAACTTTCCCTATATATCTACAAAGTCTTCCTCATGTTGACGAAGTATGCGGAATTGGCCGGCTGCGAGATTTCTATCTGCCACTTGCTGCACCTCTTCGTGCCCAGCTTCCATAGGGGCACAATGATTCACCTTTGCCACCACAGAACCAAGGGTTTGGTGGCCGGGATGGACAACAAAGATAACCGTCGGCTTTGGTTTAATTATTTTTTCATCAAAATCGAACACGTGGTGGCGAACCCCAGCGGATTCCCTAAGAAGTGGAATTTTGCTCGTAAGTGTATTCATCCACTGAATCACATTCTTTTCTCTTTTTTCCGTGTTTCCTGACTTGGTTCTTTCCCTTCCGTGTAGCTGAGAGACATCCCCCTTCTTTACCGTAGGGATTTGTGACTGGTCATCCTTCAACAAGAAGTTTGGGCCCAAGCCCTCAACCACTAAGTTGAACCTCAATTTATTAATATTCTGAAGTCATTACAGTTCATCCCGTCTCTTGGTACTTATGATTCCTCTGTTGGTGTCAGGTCAGAGAAATTCCAAGAAGGCGAAGTGTCACGACCCAAATTCCCGCTGTTGGGTATCGTGATGGAACCTAGTCTTAGGGACTAGGTAAGCCTAGCAGTTACTGAATAACAACAATAAATAAAGGAAAACTAACAGTCTTGATATAGAATCTCAACAGAATGTACAGACTTCCCCAAAACCGGTAGTACAAGTCATAAGCTCTACGAATCTTCTACAACTTCTAAGTACAACTGTTTGGAAATAAATACAACAGTGTATGAATAATAAATACAAAGAAGGTGACTCTGACGCCTGCGAACGCAGCAGTAGATTACCTTGAGTCTCATCGAAAACCATCCACACAGCTACTGCAGTATATACCTGGATCTGCACAAAAAAATGTGCAGAAGTGTAATTGAGCACACCACAGCGGTGCCCAGTAAATATCAAGACTAACCTCGGAGGAGTAGTGACGAGGACTAGTCAAGACACCACTGGTCTACAAGATAAATAACATGAATGTAGAAATGACCGAACGTTACATCTATTTAAGACTTCACGGAATAATTTACAACAATGACAATATAATGCGGAAGGCAATTATAGAAATCAATCACGAAACATCATAAAATTACCAAGAAAGATGGACAACAAAACGAGCTAAACTGAAAGGAAACACAATACAATAGCGAACACCAATAACTCAACTCTACATCGGTTTGTTCACATCGGGCCTTAGCCACAAAAATCCATATACTAGTGAAAATCTTAAAACAACAGTTCATATGAAAAACTTTTGCAAATAAAAATCATTTTAGTATGGACGAGTTTCCTTTGAAAACATATTTTCTCCAAAAGTAGATATAAGTATATTTAATAGAGAGAATTGCGTAAAACATAGGTTCTTTCAAAATACGGAACTTCTCAAAGATGTTTTCCCAATAAATGACTTCCAAATCTCATTTTACGCAAGACTAGTACTTTTCATATATACCTTCGATGTAAAAGTCATTCAAGTATAATCATTTCAAACCATTGCTTTTTCAATAACACTTTTCAATAAAATCCCTTGATCAAAATCTCCTCAAGATTTATCCACCAGAACTCAGTCCGTAACTCAAAAATTACCATGCCGTACAGGAGAAATATCAAATCTTGCCAATAAATACAGTAAGAGATCAGTAGGAATATCCAAATTTAGAAAAACGAAATAAAATGCAAAGACAAGTGCACGACATCACCCTTCGTGCACTGACTCGCATCTTCACCAAAACAAGTGCACGGCATCACCCTTCGTGCTTTACTCTCATTCTCACTAAAAAAAGTGCACGGAATCACCCTTCGTGCTTTTACTCTCATAACATGGCACGACATTATCCTTCGCGCTTCAATATCATAACATGGCACGACATTATCCTTCGTGCTTCAATATCATAACATGGCACAGCATCACCCTTCGTGCTTTAATAATCTCATCCTCATAATACACGACATCACCCTTCGTACTTTACACTCTTCCTCACCCAAAAAATATCAAGAACAACAGTTTGGCAAGGAAAAAAACCAACAATATGACCCATAAATCACCACATCCCGGCAAGGGAGTCAACAATAAAAACAATATCATTAATAGCTTAACCAGTAATAGAAACCACAACATCCCAGCAAGGGAGTCAATAGCACAAACAATATCATTACCAGCATAAACAATAATAGGAACCATCACTCCCTTGAGTGCGTCGCATAGGGTAAAATACCTGGACACCAGAAAATGCATTAAACACCATATTTTTCTATGTTTTCACACCCCGACACCTATCCGAAACTCACCCGAGCCCTCGGGGCTCAAAACTCAATATGCACACAACCTCAAAAACATCCTATGGACCTATTCGAGTAATCAAATCACCAAAATAACATCATAAACATTGAATTAAACCCCAACATCAATGAAATTTCTCAAAGCTTCTTTAAACATCCAATTTTACATTTAAGGTCTGAATCACGTCAAACTAAGTCTGTTTATTTCCAACTACGACTAGTCAACTATAAGGCTAGATGACACTAATTATAGTCAATTAGGTAAGCTAGGAAGAAAATATAGCATGATGATAAGAGAAGTAGAATATTTAGTTAAGTAAAGTAAAGTCAAATAGCCAATGAAGAATCCAAAAATAAGTAATTCTAATTTAAACAGGAAGGAATGAAATTAACAACCAAGGATTCAAGTGTAACAATTACAAATCATACACAGGTAATATAAGAATCTACGAATCCTAAAAGGGCAATCTAATTGCAAATAAGTACCAGTACACACTCGTCACCTCGAATACTCGGAATACAATCAACAAGGAAGACTCAATCCTAAGGGGTAGTTCCCCCACACAAGGTTAGGCAAGATACTTACCTCAAAGACGACAACCCGGTACTCGAAAATAGACTTCTCGGGTGGAAAGACCTCCGGACGGCTCACGATCAACTAAAACAACTTCAAAATACACATACAACTTATAAGAAACTATTCTGAATAATAAAGTCTCAATCTTTAAAATATTATAAAAATCGACCCAAAAGTCGACCCCCGAACCCGCACCTCGGAACCTGAAAAATTTTACAATTTCCGATTACCCATTCCCCCAAGAGCCCGAATATATAATTTGTTTTGAGATCCGACCCTAAAACGAGGTCAAATTCCCAAATAATCAAAAAGCCTTAACTATACCCCAAACCCCAATTTTTACCTTTGATTTCATGATTTTAGGCCTAGAATCTAATAGAATGTTGATGAAAATGGAAGGAAAAGAGTTAAAAATTACTTACCTAAGAGATTATGGTGAAGAAGTCTCCCAAGAATCTCTTAAGAGGAGTGGAGAAGAAGAAGTTTAAGAAAAATGGGTTTAATCCCGTAATGAACTATGTTTTTGACATTAAAAATCACTGGGCGAAAATACACAGTGCGTTCGTAGCTAAAGATCCGCATTCTCACAGGGTTAACAGANCCCGAAACTCACCTGAGCCCTCGGGGCTCAAAACTCAATATGCACACAACCTCAAAAACATCCTTTGAACCTATTTGATTAATCAAATCACCAAAATAACTTCATAAACATCAAATTAAACCCTAAAATCAATGAAATTTCTCAAAGCTTTTTTAAACATCCAATTTTGCATTTAAGGTCCGAATCATGTCAAAGTAAGTCCGTTTATTTCTAAATTTCACAGATAACACATATAAAAAATATTGAACATGTTCCGGGCTCTAGAACCAAGATACGGGCCCGATACCACAGGTTTAACCTCAAATTTCATTTTCAAAAAGCTTTATATTTTTCAAAAAATAATTTTCCTTAAAAATTCATTTCTCGGGCTTCGGTCCTCGGAATTCGATTCTGGGCATACGCCCAAGTCCCATATTTTCCTACGGACCCTCCGGGACTGTCAAATCATGGGTCCGGGTTCGTTTACCAAAAACGTTGACCAAAGTTAACTTTATTCAAATTTTTAATACAAAATTATCATTTTTATCATTTTTTCACATAAAGTCTTCCCGGCTACACGCCCGGGCTGCACACGCAAATCAACGTTAGATAGAAGGAGGTTTTCACGGCCGGAATATACAATTATCTAGAAATATACGGGATGACCTTTTGGGTCATCACATGAAGGCCCCCGTTCCTGTATTCCGCCAGGTAGTCGCCTCGGCCGGGATGCAATTTGTGTTGGTCGAGTCCGTACGGACTTCTCTTCCTCAGACCCAGTTGTTGGGTGACTCCGACCCTCAGAAATTCATTATACACAGAGACACCGGCCCACCCAGTGATGCACCTGATAGACGAGTCTTCTCCCGGCGAGGAGGAGGCGACACCGTTGAAGAGGCGGAGGGTAGAGATTGGCAGATTCACCACGGCCACTGCCGTTCCCGAAGGGCCGATCATATTGGACGCAAAGTCGATGCATCCACAGATTGCCGAGGTTACTCCCGCACCAGAGATCGCCGAAGAGGGGAGGCCCGTAGAGGCTGAAGAAGATGCCATGGGGGAGGAACGTGCACGAACAACTGAGATTGGCTCATCTTCTATGGATGGGAGATATAAAATCGTCCTCGTAGAAGATGATGGATCAGGATTTAACATCGACCCCAAGGAGGTACGGGCTTTTGAAGAGAGCTTTACCCGAGTGGAGATAAGGACTGAGGGGTCTCATCGGAACATCGTCATCTTCGTGGATTACAACCTCTTGGTTAATTCAGAACGGGTGGTTCCAGCTTTTGCCTCTTTGTGCGTGGACTCTGAGAACAGGATGCTGCAGAAGCTGAAGGATGCGGACCTATCACTGGGCATATTTGGGATGGCCCTACGAGTAAGTTCTCTTTCTACATTTTAACTTCATTCACTTCTTTTATGTTATTTGCCTCTACTGATCTGTCTTCTTTTGTTCATCAGACTCTCATTTTGGAGATTGAGCGTGATCATCGGGAAGAGAAGAGGTCATCCCTCTACAAGAAGATGGATTCCAAGTATAGGGAATACCGTTCCAAGCACCAAACACTGATCATCATACTCGGCGAGGATGGTTAGTTCTAGACTCTCCGTGATGAGCTGAAACAAAAAGTTGAGGAGTTGAGGGAGAAGGACGGTGAGCTCATGAGGGCCATTGGCAGGTGTAGTGTGATTGAGGGGACGCTGAGAGATAAAGATGGTGAGATCGAGGTGAGCAAGGGAATAATGGCCAAAAATGTCAATCTTCAGGCTCAGGTGGCGTCATTACGGGTCGAGATCGAACAGAGTGAAGCTAGGGCCGTCGACTTGAGGGGAAAGTTGACCGCCAGAGACGAAGAGTTAGGGAGGGTTGAGAGGGCCAGAATGGTTGCCGTGGCGGAGGCGGCTGCACTAGAGAATAACCTTCGTGTCTTCAGGTACGAGCAGGCTTGTGAGGCAGAAAGGTCGGCGCTTAAAGAAGAGCAGCTTAAAGAGAGGATATGTGGTTTGGAGGCGGAGACGTCAAACCAGAACGAGCAGATTGCTGCCCTAAAAGGTAAGAAGGCACAGCAATAGGCCCAACCGTCTACTTCTCATGCTTCCACTTATCCCAGTGTGTCACAGAAGTTGTACGAGAAATAGGTTCATGCTGAGGCCAAACTTGATATATATAGGGCTTTAATGACGGTTGAGAAGGCTTCCGAGGCGGAGTTCGAGGACTCTTGTTTCAAGGCACGTGCAGCTCGTGACGCATGTGGATATGAGCCCGGTACGTCCGGAATGGACGACGACGAAGATGATTTAGACGGGCTTGCATCTGATGCTTGGTACGATGATAAGTATGTCGGTGGCACTAGTGATGGTGGAGATGATGCGGTGTGATGTCTTTGTACTTAGTTTTTGTTCTTTCCTTTTTCTTCCTTTTTGTGGGGGCATCTTTTAGGCCCTTTGTAAGATGTTTTGTTATGAATGGAATGATTTACTTTTTTCTATATGTTCTCGGCCCTTTTCACTTTTCTGTGAATGTTTTTCTTTGTAAGGTCGAATGTAAGCCGATTCGAACAAGGTCGAATATAAGTCAATTGGAATGAGGTCGAATGTAGACTTAAAAAATAATTCGAACGAGGTCGAATGTAAGTTAATTTGAATTAAGTCGAATGTAAGTCGATTCGAACAAGGTCAAATATAAGTCGATTCGAACAAGGTCGAATGTAGACTTAAAAAGTAATTTGAACGAGGTCGAATATAAGTCGATTCAAACGAGGTCGAATGTAGACTTGAAAAATAATTCAAACAAGGTCGAATGTAAGTTGATTCGAACGAGGTCGAATATAAGTCGATTAACGAGGTCGAATATAGACTTAAAAAATAATTCGAACGAGGTCGAATGTAGACTTGAAAAATAATTCGAACAAGGTCGAATGTAGACTTGAAAAATAATTCGAACGAGGTCGAATGTAGACTTGAAAAATAATTCGAACGAGGTCGAATTTATATTTCCTGCGTTGGCGTAATGTGTAAACTTGGTGGAGGCATGTAGGAACATCATATGCTTGCATATATTGATTTTCTTATACATTCATTGAAGTTTTACATGTTTTTGCTCAATTCGTACATATATTCGAGAAGTCCCAGTCTATCTAGTCCCTTCATCGGTCGACCTAGAAAAGTAGTTGAGAGGTCGGGCGATGAACTTAACACTTAAACTTCGAGACGCCCTCTTCATCGCCTCGTTAAAAACCTCCCAGAGAAAACCCAATAGGGACAAAACTCGGGTGAGCGAAAAAGAGCACGACTTGGGGGACGTCCATCTTTAGAAGTTGAAGTATTTGAGATGGGCGACGTTCCAGTTGTTTGGCAGTAGTTTTCCGTCCATTGTTTCTAGCTGAAACGACCCTTTGCTTACCGCTGCCATGAGTTTGTATGGGTCGTCCCAATTGGTTCCCAGTTTGCCTTCTCGTAGGTCTTTGCTTGCTTGTGTTTTGGCTTTCAGTACGTAGTCCCCTTTGGGTGGCCTGACTTTGGATTTTTTGTTGTAGTACCGCTCTGCCTTTTATTTTTGAGTTATGATCCTTATGTAGGCCATGTCTCTCCGCTCTTCGGCTTCGTCGAGGTCTTGCCTTCTGCTTTCATCGTTTCTTGGCGCGCTCTCGTTTGTGTACCTTAGGCTTGGTTCACCGACTTTGATCGGTATCACTGCATCAGTCCCATAGACTAGTGAATAATGTATGGTGTTTCTCCTGTACTTGTTTTTGGCGTGGTGTGGTATGCCCATAGAACTTCTAGTAGTAATTCCGGCCACAATCCCTTGGTGTTCTCAAGCTTATTTTTCATGATGTTCAATTTTATTTTGTTGGAGGACTCTGCCTGACCATTTCCAACGGGATGATATGACATGGAGACTATTATCTTGATGTGCCATTTCTTGGAGAACTCGATGGTCTTTTTTCCAGTGAACTGGTGTCCATTGTTGCAACTGATTTCTTTTGGGATGCCGAAGCGGCATGTGATGTTTCTCCATATGATGTGATAACTTCCTGCTCGCGTATTTGGGAGAATGCACCTTCTTCTACCCACTTGAAAAAATAGTCAGTCAAAACTAAAATAAATCGTACATTACCTCGTCCCGCTGGGAGGGGTCCGACGATGTCCATTCCCTATTTGATGAAATGCCAAGGCGAGGTAACTGAGTGGAGGTGCTCGCTTGCTTGGTGAATCATGGGGGCGTATTTTTGGCATTGCTCACACTTTCAGACGAAGTCGGTGGCCTCCTTTTTCATAGTGGGCCAGTAGTAGCCTGCTTGTATGAGGCATCTGACGAGAGCTCAATTGTCGGTATGAGCTCTGCAATGGCCCTCGTGATTTTCTTCGAGGACGCGCCGCGTTTGGTTTGGCCCTAAGAAGTTTTCTAGGGGACCGTAAAAAGTTCTTTTGTACAAGTCGTCGTTGATGATGTTGTACCTGGTCGCCTGCATTCGAAGCTTTTTGGCTTCTTTTTTATCGGGTGGGATGAGCGTCTTGCAAATATGAGATAACACGATTGCGCTAGTCCCAAGTCATGTTTGTAGTTTGTACCTCGATTTGATCTATTGATGAGTGGAGGATAGTGACCACGTTATCTTTTTTGGTTATGTTTCAGGTAGCTGCCGCCAATTTGGCGCAGCCGTCTGCCTCAATGTTCTGCGCTCGAGGTATTTGGTCGAGCTGGCATTCATAAACTCGGGCAGTACATGCTAATCTCGGTCTGATATTTTTGTAGACTTTGTTATTTGATTTGGAAAGTCACTGTGGTTTGATTGACGATGAGTTGGAGTCACATTGGAGGATGACCCGACGTGCTCCATATTTGAGAACTAGTTTTAGTCCTGCAATTATGGCCTCATACTCGGCCTCATTGTTAGTCATATGGAGACACCATATGGACTGGCGGATAACTTTTCCCGTCGAGACCTTGAGGACGAGCCCCAGCCCAGATCCTGACACATTGGAGGCACTATCGGTGTATAGAATCCATAGGTTGGGTAACTTGGGGGAAGTACTAGAGGCTTCCCTTTTGACCTCGGGCATTATTTTAGCGCTGAAGTCGGCGACGAAGTCAGCGAGTACTTGCGACTTTATCGTTGTTCATGGCTGATATACTATATAGTGCTCTCTCAACTCGATGGCACACTTAGCCAACCTACCCGACAACTCGGGTTTATCTAGGATGATTCTCAGGGGAAAGGTCGTGACCACCAGTAGGGGTGGCATTGGAAATAAGGTCTAAGCTTTTATGAAGCTACGACTAATTCCAGGGCCAGCTTTTCGAGGTGATACGGCCAAGTAGATTAGGAGGCGTTCTCCGGGTTCTGCCTTAGCGAGTAACAGGGGTGAGCACGTGTATTCTTTTAATTCTCTTAGGGAATTGACGCACTCGGAATTCCACTGGAGTCCGTTGTGCTTCTTGAGTACACCAGAGAATTTGTGGCATCTATCGGAGGATCGTTAAATGAACCTCGACAGGGCGGCTATACGGCCAGTCAGCTTTCGCACCTGCTTCTTGCTAGTCAACTTTCCAGGTATTCCCTCTATATCCTTGATTTGGTCGGGGTTAACCTCAATGCCCCTCTGTGACACCAAAAAGTCGAGGAACTTTCCTGAGGTCACTCTGAAGGCGCATTTTTCGGGGTTAAGCTTCATGCCATATCGCCTAAGTATGTTGAAGGATTCCCTCAGATGGTCAATGTGGTCCTCTTTCCTTTTCGACTTGACCGACATGTCATCTATATATACTTTCATCGTCTTGCCGATCTGCTCTTTGAACATTTTGGTTACTAGCCTCTGGTAGGTCGCCCCTTCATTTTTCAATCCGAACGACATGACATTGTAGCAGTACGTCCCTTGATGGGTGATGAAAGTGGTCTTTTCCTGGTTCTCCTCCTCCATGAGGATTTGGTTGTAACCCGAGTAGGCGTCCAAGAAACTTAACAGCTCGTGCCTCGCAGTTGCATCGATGAGCTGATCAATGTGAGGCAATGAGAATGAATCTTTCAGGTAGGCCTTGTTCAGATCCGTGAAGTCCACGCACATGCGCCATTTCCCATTTTTGTTTTTCACCATGACTAAGTTGGAGAACCGTTGGGGGTACTTTGACTCTCTGATAGAACCATTTGCGAGCAATTTTTCTACCTCTTCCCGGACGGCATCATTTATTGCGGTGTTGAATTTTCTTCTGCTTTGCCGTACCGGCGGGTATAATGGGTCGACATTCAGCTTATGTGTTGCAATTTCCTTCGGGATACCTGGCATATCTACATGGGAGAAGGCAAATAAGTTTGTGTTGTCAGTTAAAAATTTATGGAATTTATCTGGTTCTGGGAGTTTGTGGCAGATGTAGGATTTTTTATTGTGGTCGCTTTTATCCAATTGAACGGGATCGAAGTCTTCCACTGTTGATCCCGTGGCTTCCACGACATCGGGGTCTTTGATGACTTCTCTTTGTTCGTTGCCGCCTGATCTCGACCTCGCTTATTGCTACGCTTTTATGCCCTCGCCTTTCAACTGTTGAGTGTATGTGCAGTCTTGGGCGATGAGATAGCATTCTTGTGTTGTGCGTTGTTCGTCGCGGATGCTGAACAAGCGTTATGCAATGTGGTACTATCTTATCCTCGAGTTTCATTTGTGCGAGAACTCTAGGGTGGATAGTACACGCGCTACTTTCGTAATCTACCATAATCCGTTTTACATCGGTGTTTGAGATTCGTAAAGTAATAACAAGAGCATCATAGTGAGGAAAGGCAAAACCGTGGGTATCAGACTTATCGAAGATGATACTTTCTTCGAGGTCGTCATACCGTACTTTCTTCGAGGTCGTCATACCGTTCATGGGTGATCAACCGCTTCAACTTGTGGGTGGTTGTGAATTTCACGTGGTTGATCGTTGCATTGTCACCTCTGCCGATGATCATCTGGATGGTGCGGGCTGGGGAAGGCGGTTTTGGGGGGCCTTGATGTTGTTCCCGCCCATGGGCGAAATTGGCTCTTCCTCGGTCACTCATCAGCTCCCTCAGATGTCCTTGATGAATCATGTTTACTACCTCTTGCTGCAAGCCTATACAATCTTCGGTCTTATGACCTCGCTCCTAATGGAATTCAAAGAGGACATTTGACTTTCTGGTGTTTGGGTTAGACTTCATCTTTTGCGATTATTTCACCTTGGGGCCGAGCTTCTCTAGGGCGTAGACTATTTCTAAAGGAGAAACACAAAAATTATTAACAGATAAAAGTGAAGGCATACCTCTATCGCTTCGGTGAGTCCCTGTTTGCGGCCTAGATGGGTCGTCGTCATGGGNGGGGGGGGGGGGGGGGGGGGGGGGGGGGTAGGACGGCTGTTCTGATATACGGTTGGTGTCTTTTGCGATTGAGGCGCAGACCTACATGGTCCCTTCAGCTGTCATTTCAGCGGTCTTTCCTTGACTCCATCTGGACTGACGCCGGCCGCTGGGTTGGACCGTTAAGGTCGTCCTCGTTCGCTCTCACCTCGGCACAATAAGCATTGTGTACTTCTTCCTAGGTAGTGACGGGGGGGGGGGGTTATTTCATGAGCCCGCTCAATAATTTTCTAGTCGCCCTTGACCACTTCTGTTCAACCCGTTCTGGAAAGTTGCTACCGTCATTCCCTTTGACACGTTTGGAAGGTTCATTCTCACTCTGTTGAACCGGGAGAGGAAGCCCCTGAGTCCTTCACCGGGTGATTGTTTAATGGTGAATATGTCATTCACCCTTGTTTCTGCTTTCTTGGCTCCGACATGGGCAGTGACGAACTTGTCGGCCATCTTGTCGAATGTTTCTATGGAGTGTGCTGGTAATTGTGAGTACCATGTCAGGGCTCCTCCGGTTAAGGTTTCGCCAAACTTCTTCAGCAGTAATGACGACACTTGCTCTTTGGTGAGGTTGTTGCCTTTCATTGCGGTGATGTAGTGGATGATGTGATCTTCAGGGTCCGTTGTGCCGTCATATATTTTTAAGTATGCCGGCATCTTGAAGGTTTTGGGTATGGCATGTGGTGCAGCCTCATCGCTATACGACTGTTCTATGAACCGGCTGACATCCCGCTTTGGCAGGAGTTTTGGGTCGCCTGGTATCTTATCAATCTTGGTGTTCCCTCATTTGGTCGCAGAGTACTTTATTCTCGTTCTCCATCTCCTTCATTTTTCTTAGAATAGCAGTGAGGGCGTCATTACCTGCATCATTAACGGTGTGAGTATACCTATTGGGGGAGGAGCGTGTTGCTCATCAGTTGTTGTTGTGATGTCGACTCGTGCATTGTTTCTACTCACCCCTTGAGCGAGTTTGTCGAGTATACTGTTTAGTGTACTTTTCAGCCACGCCTCTAGTAATTTTTTCACTGCTGGTGGTGCTTCTTCTGTCGTGGACGTAGAGGCTCATTTCCCATGAGAGGCGGTTACGCTGCCATGAGGGGAGGGGGGGTGAGTTGCTTCGCCTGGTTGAGACACATTTTCCTCGTCATCTCAGTTAACCTCGTTGATGGTGCTTAGGAGGTTAGCAGTGAGGTCTGTTACTACTTTCAATCTTTCTTCTCCATTTCCTGCCATCATTAGTTCGTGCAAGTAGGAAAAAGAAAGCTTTGTCATTTTTTTAAAGATCTAGAAGGAACTAAAATTTTAACTAGAATATCCCCACAGACGATGCCAAATTGTCTAACCAAAAAATATTGAGCTTTTATTTAAACTAATTAAATAAAGTGGTAAGGGGCTAATCCTAGTTAAACATAATAAATTCTAGGTCTAAGATTAATAGTTATCGATGATATGGGACCACATTCAAGGTTATTAAATACCTTGACGGTGCTCAATGATTGTCGATGAATGGGGGAATAACGGTAAGCAATAAATATGATAAATGGCAATAAATATAAATAGGAGGAATTAATCACCCAAATATCGAATGATGTGGATGATTCCTCCTTCTGACAACAACATGTGATAACTGAATATGAGGATGGACAAAAGTGTTCTTGGATCTTGTGAATAGAAAGGTAGAATAAACAATGAAATCAATGAAGACATGCTTTTTGTATATTCTCTCAATAGTCAACTTCTTACAAGTGTTCTGATCACCCAAAAGTGAGGATCCCTCTATTTGTTCCCTATCTCTTATTATTTATAAAGGATATTCCAAGGAAACCCTAAAAGGTACAATCAGGGGAATATTCAGTAGAATATTCCTTTTCGTAATTTTAAGACTATCCTAGCAATTACTACTACTCTTCTCTACTCGACCACGATTATGAACTCTCGCTTGGCGGCTCCTCAGTATTGGACCCAGCTCGACCTCGACAATAACTTGTTCATTTGCCTTCACTGAACCTAGTCAGATTTTGACCCATACAGGGGTAGGGGGTGGCTGCTATTTATAAAGAGTGTCTACGCATCTTATGTCAATTGTTGTTGGGCCTCACTTAAGAATTAACTATTAAGTCTTTTATTTATCCACCACTTGGATCACGTTACAATTCTTTCAGGCTATAACCAATTAATGTAAGTCTAAATTCCAACAAAAAGTACTGTTAAATTTTATGCACCATACTCTTATTTGTGCGTTAAAGGACAAAAATACCAATTATTTGAATGCAAGAAATATAACGATGATTATTGATTCCAAATTTCATAGAATTTTGAACGTACAAAATTCTCGTCTCTCTCACACATGTAATCAATAAAAAATAAGAAACGAAGGGAAAATACATATAATAATCCACCAGCTACATAAGCAAAAAATTAGAGGTACAAAATTGAACGAAAATTCTCAACACTTGGGCAGGTCTTTTGGGGGGGGAGGTAGCTTCTGATTAGGAAGTTTTCCATCTAGAACCAACCATGCCATTTTCAGTCCCCAACTTGTGTGAACTTCCAGGTGACAATGCATAAACCATACTCCTGATTTTAACACAAACAACATTAATATCGGATTGATACATAGACTTATTATTAATTAGTAGACTTTTTAATAGAAAAATCTTTTTAAATTACCTGGATTGTCTGCTAGAAACCGAATAGCAACCCAACCACCAGAAGGGACACCTACGGTGTTCCTCTCAATAGGATCAACAAGGTTGAAATTTGCTGGATCCCTTTTAGGGTCAAAATTCCCAAACCCTTGGCCAACGACAAAGAAATTAAATCCATGAAGATGAAGAGGGTGACTTTCAGCACCAAGAATACTTGTGTCTTGCATCACTAACTCCACGCTCGTGTTATATGGCAAAACCATAAGTTTTGTATCATTTTTAACTAAGGTGTTATTTGGAGGGTTCCCTGTGTAGTTAAACCAATTTAATGGACTATAAGGAAAATCAGGTTTGTATACACCCTTGGATTGTCCTAAGAAATGAGATTGGAGAAGTGCAGTTGTAGGTTGAACAAATGATATATTGTTAACTGAAGCTGAGAATTTTGTACCATTAGGTCCTTGGCAAGTTTTATTTTGATCACAAGGAATTGTTCCAAGACCTACTGTGAAAAATAAATGTCTATCGACGTTTAGAGGTACATTAGCAGGGAATTGAGGAGTCGCCAGACTTCTTAATCTACTCGTAAAATTGGTTACAAAAGTTGTGTCATTGAGAGCTGGTAGTAAAGGCTTAAAGAGTGGTAGGTTTTTCAAATGGGGTTTTGATTTTGATTCATACTCTAAAATTCCAGCAACTGTAGAGTTGTCAAATGTGCCAGGTCCTGTCACATATGGCCGAGCATTCATGTAGAATGTGGCATTAGGAAAATGAGGTTTAGTTTTGAGAAGAACATTGTGAGTTTGTCCTGGAGTAATAATAAGTGTGTCTGTCTCAAAGGGTTTAACATAAACGCCATCTGCATCGATAACTCGGAGAGTATGATTGGCGATGCTGAAGAAAAGCTCATCATTAAGTGCAGCATTGATCAATCGAAGAAGATAAGTCTTTCCAGGTTTCACCTTCAGCTTAAAAGTATCTGTATAAAGCACATTCAAATTTTATTTTCGAATACTAAATTAATTAGAACTATGTATAAAGTTTACTACCTTTGGCTGAACAATTATACAAAGGGCCAGGAAGTCCATTGATAGTATAAGCGTCAGAAACATTAGGACCTCCACCTGTTTGCAAAGCTTGGGAAATTATGGCCTCAGTATCTGAATTGAACCATTCTCCTGTGACACATCGATCAGTTCATTATTAGTATTTTAATAATTAACTTCCTATAGACAAATTAATTAATGATCACTTATTACCGAAGATGATGGGAACTTCTTTGTAGGGTTTGACAAATGGATAGGGAGTATTTTTCTTTGGAAGAATAATTATAGGACCATAAACAGTTGATCTCAACCATGAAATATGTGCATGCCACCAAAATGTTCCTCTTTGGCCAATTATAGTGAAATTATAGACATAACTCTGTCCAGTTTGAATGGGACATTGTGTTATATATGCTGGTCCATCTGCCCATCCACTACGAAGCTGTCTAATTCCATGCCTATTGTAGGAACAAGAATATATCATTAAGTTTTGGAGAGTTTTTCAAGTTAATTTAATTTGTAAAGAAGAAGACACGCTTAATCGTGAAATATTAATTGGTTGTTGAACCGTATGAAAATAATTAAGAATTCTTATGATTACCAATGGATGGAGATGTTGTTCTGAACATGATTGACCACCTCAATTTCAAGACGATCACCTTCTCTTGCCACAATTTTAGGTCCAGGGAATTGTCCATTTACTGTCACGATACTCTTGGCGTGGCATAGTCTTGTCACATTTTGCATTTTGATCTGAAATATAATCCAAAGAGATGAAAAAACATAACATAAGTAATGCTGATTCATACACAAAAATTGTATAGAGAATTTAATTTCTACATATTGACAGTACGTCAGGTAATATACACAAATTTTCTTTGGCAATGTCAAGTTCAATTCAATGCTATAAAATTGTAGGAAACTATGTAATAATATACATACTTCAAATTTATAATGTCTTGTTGCAGCTGAAACGCTATGGAGGAGACATGATGTAATGAGAGAGACAAGAAATATTCCAATAGCACCCATTTTAGCACAGAAAATCTCTTTGCTTTTTCTTTCTTTGTAAAGTTGTCTTGTTGCGAAATTGCATGGAAGTCATGTATATATGGATTTTCATTGGATGTTTGGTTGATTTGATGAAATAAAAAATAAAGGGATAATGTTGAAGTGAAATAGATTGATTCTAAGCTATCTTTGGTTAGACCAAGTGTAGTTGTAGAACAAACTTTGGAGTGGTGTCAAAGACTACAGATGTGTATAGTATAATATTTTACATGCAAATTTTCATTTTCTGTCGACTTTTCCTTAGATTAATTAACGCTTCATAACTATAGGTATCATTTTGACAGTCTTCCGTACAGAAAGTTGATAGCGTGAGGAAAAAGTTTTTATCATGCAATACAAGCATTGTCATTATCAAAATATTTCTTCATTAGAGTCAGACGCGGATTTAAAATTTTTAGAACATAAATATATTGTTAAAGAAAAGAAAAAATAGTGTTAAGTGGAATCGATCCCTATTCCTTTAGATAAATATATAACTCAATATTCAATCAAATACATTATTCAACTTTTTTAGAGCATAGGGGCCATCAAATAATAGTATATGAAAGATCTTTGAGGTCAATGAGGATTCAAATATTTTCCTTTTTGATTTTTTGATATATCGGGAAAAATGATTTATCGGTTTGCTAGCGACACATTTATTTCTTTTAAGCAAAACCTCTTCGACAACAGTTGCCAATTATGAACTTTAAATATTTTAGTCATGCAATAGTTTTTTCTGGAGAAATATTGTAATAATGGTGTGTTGGTTAGGAGGAAAGAAAAATCATTTTTTTTTAAATTATTAGAGGAATGAAAACGACTTTCTTCACCAACGATGGTCATTTGAAATAGTTTCTAAAATTTAGAGAGAGGTATTGAACAGCACGACAAAGTTTCTTCTGCAAAAAGTTTTTCACCTAATAGAAAGATGGGTTAATTACACCAAAATATTCTAATAAAATGATTCAATTTAGTAATACTTCTTACATTTTAAAATCAAACACGTATTCCCCCTATACTATGGAATACCTAATTGTATACTCTCTTTGAGGTATATCTTAACTAAGTATATTAAACTTAGCTCAAAGTAACAATATAAAATAATAAAATAGATAAAAGTTGTAGAAAAAAGAGAAAAGAGATTCTTATTTCTTCCATGTATTCAAGTATGTACAATGTAATGCCCAAACCCTCTATTTATAGGATAACATTGAGGTATACAAAGGGATATCATAAATATGGTATTAACTATTGAGAACATGGGGAAGATCATGGGGAGGTTATGGAAGTGTGGGAGTTACAACTATAATTGTGAGAAGTAGTGAGGATTATCTACATAATGGAGAAGAGTAGTAGGAGTTATATTTGATTAGTGGACATCCATATAATATGTATTTCATAACACTCCCCCTTAAAGGCCCACAGATAATGTGTCTCGTTAAAACTTTACTAAGAAAAAATCCTGTGGGAAAAAATCTTAGTGAAGGAAAAAGAGTACACATATCTTGTAAAACGGATTACTTGCTGCCTCATTAAAAATCTTGCAAGAAAAACCCAGTGGGATAAAATCTTATCTAAGGAAAAAAGATACAACGCGTATTTGCCTCCCCCTCCCCCTGATGAAAACATCAATTTGTTTCTCCGAGATGACGTGTTTCGATCTTGTATATCAACTTCTCAAATGTTGAGGTTGCTCCTGCTTCACTGAACAGAACACCAAATTATCAAGCGAATAAATTTGTTGAACATCTATTTTACCGTACAGTGAAGATTGTGTCTGATAAAGAACTTTGATGAAATATATGCTTTATTTTGTCTCTTTCAATATATCCTTCTTTCAATTGAGATAAGCAATCATCATTGTCTTCACTATTATTAGAAATTTCTCTTCAAAGAAAAATCACACATTTGTTGTGTGTTGAGTTACTTGCTTTATCAGTTGCTAGCATATTGACATGACTTGAATATTATCAACAATTGACTGCCTTGTGAAATAATAATATGGTAGTACTCTCTCGTACAAGTAGATTGTTTGACGAACGAACTTCAGAAAATGCCTGCATTTGCATAACTAACAAAACTTTAACAATATTTGTTAGAATAAACAAATCTATATCAAGGATTTCTTTTCCAATATAATACGAATAGTATTTCAATATCTTCATATATGAATAAAACTATATCTCGCTAGCATATTTTTATACTCAATATACATATTGCACCAACTGCAATAGACACAAAATAAATCATGTATGCCATAATTTATCTAATCCACATAATGATTTGTTGAAGCTTTATTTGATAAATTTCTTGAAACCTTGATATGCTTTAGAACAATTTAAATCCTTCGATTTTCTTATACGCATATCAAATATATTGTCAGACCAAAACCCGAAATGACTGCATCTACCACAAGAACATGTCTCCATATAATCAATGCCAGGATATTTACAAATCTTCTTGTGCCACAAGTCGCCTTTATGTCTATCGACTTGATTTTTTATTTAATCTTTTGCACAAGAACACATTTATACCTCCACTAGCTTTATACTTTCAGGTTTTAGGACTATCCGTCCAACTTCACATTTTTCATGTGAAGTCAATTTTCATTCTGTAGTTTCATTTAGCCAATCATTTATCTGTCCAAATTCCATGACAGATTTGAGCTCAAGATCCTCGTCAATATTAATATTGAGCGCTATATTATATCAACAATATCATCGATGATCATTTTACATCGGTTCCATCATGACACAATAAAGACACAATTTATCGAGATCTCATTATTTTCAGGTACCTGAGCCTCTCCCATGAGGTCTTATAAAGAGTGATATCATGGTGCTCTTATAAAGCACCTGCCTCCTTATTATGACCATATTTATCATTTGCTCCTCTCCTTCTTCAAGGAGTTTTATCTTTGGAACCGATTAGTCTATTACGCTTAATGCATTCCATAAACTATGTCCATTATGGACTTTATTCTATTTGGAGCATTAGCAGCTGAAATATAACATTTAGCTTTTAGGTCAGCAAATGCGCATGCCAATATTTTACAAATGAATTATCACTTGAACTTCAAGTTCATATTTTCTTGTACGAGGATCTAAATGTATTCATAATAATTCATTCCACGTATCACTTTTCCAGCTGCTCATTTTCTCCCCCTAATGTTGAGATCACCAACACATATCCCAACGTTCTTTGGGAACCCATCTTTGTGCATTGTAGTAGGATAATTAAATCATATAGCACATCTATATTTCTAGATAAAACTTATTTGGTTCTTGACTCTAAACCAATTGTGATAGGGGGAATTTATCATAACTTGGCTAGTGCATACAAGTGTTGTTGTATGTTAAATAATATATCTCATAACCAATGGTTTAGCTATAATTGAAGACATAAAATTTCTGCTAAACTAAGTTGGATTTAAACTAGCATTATCAAGATAAATTATCATAGTTAATATTCTGGAACTGTGCTTTAATAATTTGAGCAATCAACCTTGCAAAATTCACACTGCAAGTTGACAACAAATGCACATCTGACCATATAATAGATGCATCTTTTAAAATCATATTATAGTAAACGGTCCACATGGCAGGTGACTGGGCCCATATATATATATATATATATATATATATATATCACCTTTTTATTCGTTCCAGATTTTAAGGGACTCAATCCCAACCTTAACTGGTATATCATGAGAATAGGCAACACAAGAGAATTCTTGAAGAATCTTTTATTTCTTCAATATATGTCAATGTGAATTCTCAATTAATTTTCGCATCATTGAACCGGGATGGCCAACCGATCATGCCAACTAATATTTGTTTCAGTAAATATTTAATTTACTATGGCATGTGATTACATCATCATGCTTATACATCTGTAGTACAAATAGAAGAAAAGTCGGATAATCTTTTATTTTTATCCGGTATGATTATAGTAATATGAAGATATTCAACCTTCATTTTATTTATAATCTCAAAAGCCAACCACTTTGGCTACTATATATTTGAAACTCAAAAAGTTTCTTTTGAGACTTACTACCACCAATGCCATGAATAATTTTATTTATTCGAGTAGTAAAAAAAATTAGCTCTTCCGGAGCTCTCAATAGTTTTGTACTACAAGATCTTTTATAACACCATCCAAGTGGTGAATTTTTCCTCCACGGAGAAAATTATTTTATCATTGTCATGGTCAAAATCATTATATGCAAGACTTGTTTCTTGCTTTACTTTTGCCTTTAATAACTTTTTATAAGGCATGGAAAAATATTTTTAGCGTACCACATGTACACGACCAATAATATATTCAAGTAACCACACAACAACGTTCATTATCTTTCTTTCTCTAAAACCTCCCGTAAAGGTGAGTTGTAGCATTTATTCAACCATGCATAAGCACATTCTTATGCATAATTTATATCATATATATATTTTCATATTCACTTTCAGGAATTAGTCTACAATTACAATTCTTATCACAAGTCACATTTTTAAAAAATGGACTATAATCATGTGAACGTATCTCGTATTAACAGATCACTTTGATACATATTTTCTTCATCTTTGACGGATTATTTTGAGAACCCTTACTGTTCTCCTTTTTGCGATTACCAATGATGACTATTATTATTTTGGTCTTTGGCATTCCACTTTTATTGGTCAACCACTTGTCTTCGTTTAGACATATTATGCACCGCTAAATTCACTTCAATAATGGAACAAATCAAGTGGGACAAGCTTCATGCCTTTTTCATGAAAAATATATTATTTTCTTTCGTCATCATTATATTATCAATATGGTGCATTGAGACTTGAACTCAATGCTTTACCCATACAAAATCGTGTTAGGCTAAATATGTTAGGACCCAAACCCAATATCATGATTTTATCATCATAGTGTACCAGGACTTGAACCTGATGTCTTACCCTCGTGGTGCGCTGAGACTTAACCCACATTGTTTGTAACGATCCGACCGGTCATTTTGTATTATCGGACCTTTTTCCCCTAAATGAAACATCCCATAGTAGCTTATTATTATTTATGACTTGCGGGGACTGGTGGTCCGGGATTCGGAGGTGTTTAGAGTGCTATAGGAACATTTGGTTCCTTAAGGTTGGCCTTTAAGGCCAAGTTTGACTTCGGTCAACATTTTTAGTAAACGACCTCAGAATCAAGTTTCGACGATTCCGGTAGCTTCGTATGATGATTCCAGACCTGGGCGTATGTTCGGAATGGGTTTCTGATGACCCGGGAGCGTTTCTAGGCCCAATATTGAATTAAGTGTTCCTTAAGTTCCTATTATGGTTTGGGACGTGTTTTTGTGATATCGAGGTCCGAACGAAATTCCGAGATCGGGAATAGTTCCGTTATGTCATTTATGACTTGCTTGCAAAATTTGGTGTCATTCCGAGTTGTACAGGTCATTTCGGCGCGTTATTAGCGAAGTCTAGAAAACTTAAAGTTCCTAAGTTTGGTTCTAGGAGTTTTGAGGTGTGATTTTGAGTTTTAGCGTTGTTTTGGGTGTTCCGAAGGCGCGAGCAAGTACGTATCATGATTTGGGACTCGTTGGTATATTTGGACGGGAGCCCGGGTGGGCTCAGGTGCCTCCCAGATGCCACACGAGGCCAAAAACCAGCTGCATTAGCTGTTGGTGCACCTGTTTTGGTGTGACCACAGGTGCGGTTGCCCAGTCGCAGGTGCGGGTGCGGGACCGCTCCTGCGGTCCTAGCCTCGCATGTGCGACCCCTAGTGGTCAGGCCAATTCTCGCAGGTGCGGACAAAATTTCGCAGGTGCGGTGTCCACTCCGCAGGTGCGGGCCCAGGCTTCCTAGTCCATTTCCGTAAGTGCGAGCCCTTGCTCTCAAGTGCAGTCCTCGAGCCGCAGGTGCGGAAACGCTGTTCAGACAGTGTATTTTTTTATACAAGGGAATTAACTCATTTCCCTTATCTTCTTCTTCTTCCTTGGGGCGATTTCCATCATTTTAGAGGGGCAAACGACCTGGTTATTGAAGGTAAGTAAATTCTACTCTAATATTAGCTTCATGCATGGAATACTAGCTTAATTAACTACCTAAATTAGTGGAAATTCAAGAATGGGGTAGTAACCTAGGGCTTTCGATTTGAGAATTTACCCGTGAATTAGCTATGAAATCAGGTAGAAATCGTATATTAATGATCCTTAGGCTATGGGTGAGTGTTTCCTTCGAGAATTTTTTGGAATCCGAGCATGCGGGCTCAGGGTTGGATTTTAGAATTTCTTCAAGAATGAGAAATTTACTAAATGAGTAGGAGAATTTCCATATTTTGAGCATAAATTAATGAATTTGTATGACATTTGTCTAGTTTCGAGTCCTCGGGTGTAGAGTTCGGAGTTTCGGGTACGTTCTTGGTCCGGGGAGTAGGTTCGACACGAGGTGAGTCTCCTTTCTAACCTTGTAAGGGAAAATTGTCCCCATAGGTGATTATAAATAATTTCATGTTCTTATTTGCGGGGGCTACGCATGCACAAAGTGACGAGAGTCTGTGCGTAGCTACTACTATGTTATGTTGGGTAGTTCTAGGACTCATGAGAATGCTTATATGTGCCTTACATGTATTCCTAAACGTATCTTGAATTTCTTATTATCCTTGATTTGGCATGAGAATATTAGGAAGTTGTGGTCCATGATATATTGCTTAGGTTCTTGCCTTAAAGAATAATCTCTAATAGTTCCCTAAAACTTGATAATTTTATGTATGTATGCGGCACCGCGTCACATGTATGATTCGTGAGAGGAATAGCCCAACTATTATGTCAACCGCGTCGCATGTTTGATTCGCGAGCGGGGTAATAGATGCATCTATGGTTCGAGTGGTTCGACCCTCGGCAGTGCACATTTATTTTTCATGACGTTTCGGCCGTACGTGTCCGGCCTATTTTGTGTTGTATGATTCACTGGGAATTTGTTGTAATTGTACAAACTGGTTCATGTTAATAAGGGAATTTAGTACATTATGTTCTAGTGAAATTTGACATGCAAAGGTAAATACAACTATACTTGATGATTTATCTCCTTCTGATTTCTACGACTGTTATGCCTGCCTAGTTCCTATTAAATCATGTTATTTAGAAATGTTGACCTTAGTAAGTATCACGTCTACCTCTTGTCACTACCTCTTCGAGGTTAGGCGTGATACTCACTAGGTACATATTTGTTTATATACTCATGTAGCACTTCTGTACTTAATTGTACAGGTTCTGAGGCTGGTGCATATGGTTGTCAGACCGGATCTCGATTATGATCTCAGTTGGACCCGACTTCACGGTGAGCTTCTTCTCCTGACGATCCTCGGTGGCACCTTGGAGTTTTATTTTTCTTATTTCCCGTATATTCCTTTCAGAGTGGGATTGTATATTATATTTTGTATATTCTGTTAGTATGCCCGTAGGACTTGTGACACTAGTTCCTGGCACACACTTAGTTGTTATTTTGGTTTACGGGTCTGTATATATACATATTGGCTCATTCCTCATCGTGACTGTTTTGATTAAAACTGGCTAATTATCCTTGTCAAATCATGTTTTAACATTTAAAAACTGAGTATATTTTAAAGTGTTTAAACTAATAAGAAGGAACCTTTAGTAAATTAAGAGTCGGCTTGCCTGACCTCGCCGTTAGGCTCCATCACTATCTTAGTTAGGATTTTGGGTCATGACAACATGATATCACAGCACTAGGTTCACGTAGGTCTCTCAAGTCACGGGCGAACCTAGTAGAGTCTTGCGGATCGGTATGGAAACGTCTATACTTATCTTCAGGAGGTTATAGGGTGTTACGAAAACCTCTCCTTATTTTTATTCTATCGTGCAGCCAATGGTTTACTAAATTTCGCTCTTTTATTCTCTCACAGATGGTGAGGACACGTACATCCGATGTTCCATATCCTGGAGGGGCCGCTACCCCCGTTGTTCGCGATCGTGGCAGAGGCCAGGGGAGGACACCAGCCCGAGGTAGGGGACGAGGGCATCCCCGAGCTATTCCAGTCGTACCACCGGAGGACCCCACTATAGAGGAACAGGGTGAGGTTCCCCCAACAGGTCCTGCTCCAGTAGATTTCATGACGGCGCCAGGATTTCAGGAGATCATGGACCATATGATGCGATTCATGGACACTATGTCCCAGGCTGGTTTATTTCCAGCGGATCCTGCTACATCTCAGGTAGGAGGGGGAGCCCTGACCCCTACTGCCCAGGTTGTAGGCCAGACATCATCACTTCATCATACCCCGGGTACACTGCCTGTGGGTAGAGCCCAGCCAGTAGCAGCAGCACCTGAGCTCAGACCAGCTGTGGACGCCGATCCACAGAAGTTACTGGATAGATGGACCTGATTGCACCCTCCTATCTCTAGGGGTGAGAAGGGCGAGGATGCCCAGGACTTTATTGATAAGTGCAGGGACAGACTGCAAAACATGAGGATACTGGAGTCCCATGGAGTGGACTTCACTACTTTCTAGCTTTAGGGCAGGGCCCGTAGATGGTGGCAGTCCTACATCCTGGGTATACCAGCAGGTTCCCCTACCATCACTTGGGACCAGTTCACTCATTTGTTCCTGGACAGGTATATTCCACCCTCCGAGAGGGAAGAGCTGCGATATCAGTTTGAGCAGCTGGAGCAGGGGCAGATATCCGTGACAGATTACGAGGCCAGGTTTTCTGAGTTGTCCCGTCATGCCCTTATGATATTGCCTACTGATGCTGAGAGAGTGCGGAGATTTGTAGCAGGGCTGCACTCAGGTATTAGGGCCAACATGGCCCGAGAGGTGGAGATGGGGACTCCCTATCAGCTTGTGGTTGATATATCTCGCCGGATTGAGGGTTATCGTTCGAGAGGCAGAGAGCAGGGTCAGCAGGATAAGAGGGCTAGATTTTCAGGAGATTTTAGAGGTGCCCCGGCCAGGGGTAGAGGTCAGTTCGGTAGAGGCCAGTCTAGCAGGCCTCCATATTCATCTCCTCCGCCACCTCCCCGTGGTGCTCAGTGAGGCCCTATTTCAGTGCCATGCTAGAGAGCTCCTACTGCCCACCAGCCATTCAGGGTTCCTCAGGCGGGTATTTCGGTCATCAGGGGTCTTCTATTCCTTACTTCAGTGCCATGCCGGAGATTTCTCCCCGTCCCCTAGTTGTCCAGGGTCCTTCTTCAGGGCAGCAGGCCATGCCACCAACCAGATGTTATGAGTGTAAAGACCCGAGCCATATGAGGAGGACTTGTCCCAGGCTTCAGGGCAAGGCCATTCAGCAGAGCTATCAGCCTACATTTCCAGCACCAACGGTTCGTCAACCCAGAGGTGGAGGGCAGATTGGTAGAGGTCGTCCCAGAGGTGGAGGCCAAGCAGGGGGAGCTCTGCCAGCCCCTATTCATGTCAACGGAGGTCAGCCAATTCCTGTTCATTCTGTCGGGGCTCAGTCTTCCGGTGCTCCAGCTAGATTCTATGATATCCCGGCCAGATCAGATGTAGTGGCCTCAGACGTCGGGATCACAAGTATTATTATAGTATGTTATATAGAGGCATCTATGTTATTTGATCCAGGATCCACTTATTCCTATGTTTCAGTCTTATTTGCTAATTTTCTGGATGTCCCTCGTGAGTCCTTGGGTTCTCCTATTGATGTATCCACTCCCGTGGGCGATTCTGTGGTTGTAGACCAAATTTGTCAGTCCTGTGTGATTTCATTTTGTGGATTTGAGACTCGAGCGGATCTCTTAATGCTCGACATGGTTGATTTCGAGATTATTTTGGGCATGGATTGGCTATCTCCTTATCATGTCATGCTAGATTGCCATGTCAAGATAGTTACTCTAGCCATGCCCGAGTCGCCTAGGCTGGAGTGGAGAGGTTCCTCAGTTAGTATAGCCAGCCAGGTTATTTCATTCCTGAAGGCTCGACACATGGTCGAGAAGGGTTGTCTGGCCTATTTTGCTTATGTGCGGGACACCACCGCCGAGTCTCCGACGATTGATTCAGTGCCAGTGGTTCGAGAGTTTGCTGATGTATTTCCTTCGGATCTTCCGACCATGCCTCCGGATCGTGATATTGATTTCTGCATTGACTTAGCTTCAGGCACCCAGCCTATATCTATTCCTCCGTACCGTATGGCTCCGAAAGAGTTGAAGGAGTTGAAGGAGCAGTTTGAGGAGTTGTTAGCTAAGGGGTCATCAGGCCGAGTGTATCGCCGTGGGGTGCTCCAGTTCTATTTGTAAAGAAAAAGGATGGGTCTATGCGGATGTGTATTGATTACCGCCAGTTGAATAAAGTTACCATTAAGAACAAGTATCATTTGCCGCACATCGATGATTTTTTTGACCAGTTGCAAGGTGCTCGTGTGTTTTCTAAGATTGATTTGAGATCGGGGTATCATCAGTTGATGATTTGGGCTTCAGATGTTCCGAAGACTGCTTTTCGTACGAGGTATGTCCATTATGAGTTCCTCGTGATATCCTTTGGTTTGACTAATACTCCAGCGGTATTCATGGACTTGATGAATAGGGTGTTCAGGCCGTATATTGATTCCTTTGTCATTGTATTCATTGATGACATTTTGATTTACTCACGTAGTCTGGGGGAGTACGAGTAGCATTTGAGAGTTGTGCTCCAGTCTTTGCGAGAACAAAAGTTATATGCTAAGTTCTCCAAGTGTGAGTTCTGGTTGGATTTTGTGGCATTCTTGGGGCATGTGGTATCCGGAGAGGGTATTAAGGTAGATCCTCAGAAGGTTGAGGCGGTTCAGAGTTGGTTGCGTCCTACTTCAGCTACAGATATCAGGAGCTTCTTGGGCCTAGCAGGCTATTATCGTCGATTTGTGGAGGGGTTCTCTTCTATTGCAGCTCCATTGACTAGATTGACTCAGAAGAATGCCCCATTTCGATGGTCTGACGAGTGTGAGAAGAGCTTTTAGAAGCTCAAGACAACATTGACCTCAGCACCAGTTCTAGTATTGCCTTCCGGTTCTAGGATGTATACAGTATATTGTGACGCATCGTGTGTTGGCTTGGGGTGTGTATTGACGCAGGAAGGGATAGTTATTGCTTACANTTGAGTTGTTGAAGGATTATGATATCACCATTCTTTATCACCCGGGCAAGGCAAATGTGGTAGCAGATGCTTTGAGCAGGAAGACGGAGAGTATGGGTAGCTTGGCTTATATCGCAACAGAGGAGAGACCTCTAGCCTTGGACATTCAGTCCTTGGCAAATCACCTGGTGAGATTAGACCTTTCAGAGCCTCGTCGAGTTCTTGCACATGTGGTTGCTCAGTATTCGTTATTGGGGGAGATTAAGGCTCGGCAGTATGATGATCCGTGTTTGGCTGAGCTATGAGAGATAGTGGTTCAGGGAAGGGCCAAGGAGATTATTATTGGCGAGGATGGTGTTCTGAGACTTCAGGTCCGCTTATGTGTTCCTAAGGTTTATGGCCTGAGGGAGAGGATTCTATAGGAGGCACTCAATTCTCGGTATTCTGTTCATCCTGGTGCTACCAAGATGTATCGTGATTTGAAGCAGCATTACTGGTGGAGGCGAATGAAGAAGGAAATTGTGGAGTATGTGGCTAGGTGTCTTAATTGCCAGCAGGTGAAGTATGAGCACCAGAGGCCAGGAGGCCTACTTCAGCAGATGCCCATTCCTGAGTGGAAATGGGAGCGCATCACTATGGACTTCGTGGTTGGGTTGCCTCGGACCTTGCGGAAGGTTGACGCGGTTTGATCCATTGTGGATAGATTGACCAAATCGGCGCATTTCATTCCAGTAGCTACTACTTATACTTCTGAGAGGTTGGCCGAGATCTACATTCGGGAGATAGTCCAGTTGCATAGTGTGCCGGTGTCCATTATATCAGATCGAGGTCCTCAGTTCACCTCGCACTTCTGGAGAGCATTACATAGTGAGATGGGTAACCAGATAGACCTCAGCAAAGCATTTCATCCTCAGACTGATGGTCAGTCGGAGAGTACAGTTCAGATATTAGAGGACATGCTCGGGGCATGTGTGATTGACTTCGAAGGTCAGTGGGACCAGTTCTTGCCCTTGGCCGAGTTTGCTTACAATAATAGTTATCAGTCCAGCATTGAGATGGCCCCATTTGAGGCTTTGTATGATCGGCGATGTCGTTATCCTATCGGGTGGTTTGAGCCTGGCGAGGCTAAGTTATATGGCACTGACCTAGTGAGGGATGCTTTGGAGAAAGTGAAGTTGATTCAGGAGAGGCTCTGCACAGCACAGTCCAGATAGAAGAGTTACGCGGATCAGAGGGCGTGTGATGTATCATTTATGGAGGGAGATAGGGTCCTGTTGAAAGTCTTGCCTATGAAGGGTATTATGAGGTTTGGGAAGAAGGGCAAGTTGAGCCCGAGTTTTATAGATCCCTTCAAAGTGTTGAGGCGAGTTGGGGAGGTTGCTTATGAGGTGGCCTTACCTCCCATTTTATCAGGAGTTCATCCAGTTTTTCATGTATCCATGCTACGGAAGTACCACGTCGATTTCTCTCACGTGGTTGATTTCAACACTATTCAGTTGGATGAGAGGTTGGGCTATGAGGAGGAGCCAGTTTCTATTATTGATAGACAGGACCGCCAGTTGAGGTCCAAGAGAGTTTATGCCGTAAAGGTCCAGTGGAAGGGCCAACCAGTCGAGGAGGCGACCTGGGAGTCCCAGGAGGACATGCGGAGCATATATCCACACTTATTCAACACTCCATGTATGATTCTAGACCTGTTCGAGGACGAACGCTTGTTTAAGAGGTAGAGAATGTAACGACCCAACCGGTCATTTTGCATTATCGGACCCCGTTCCCCTAAATGAAACCTCCCATAGCGGCTTATTATGATTTATAACTTGCGGGGACTAGTGGTCCGGGATTCGGAGGCGTTTAGAGTGCTATAGGAACATTTGGTTCCTTAAGGTTGGCCTTTAAGGCCAAGTTTGACTTCGGTCAATATTTTTAGTAAACAACCTCGGAATCGAGTTTCGATGATTCTGGTAGCTTCGTATGATGATTCCGGACCTGGGCGTATGTTTGGAATGGGTTTCTGATGACCCGGGAGCGTTTCGGCGCCCGATATTGAATTAAGAGTTCCTTAAGTTCCTATTATGGTTTGGGACGTGTTTTTTCAATATCGAGGTCCGAACGGAATTCCGAGATCGGAAATAGTTCCGTTATGTCATTTATGACTTGCCTGTAAAATTTGGTGTCATTCTGAGTAGTATAGGTCGTTTCGGCCCGTTGTTAGCGAAGTCTAGAAAACTTAAAGTTCCTAAGTTTGGTTCTAGGGGTTTTGAGGTGTGATTTTGAATTTTACTGTTGTTTTGAGTGTTCCAAAGGCTCGGGAGAGTCTGTATCATGATTTGGGACTCGTTGGTATATTTGTACAGGGGCTCGGGTGGGCCTAGGTGCCTCCCAGACACCACAAGAGACCAAAAACCAGCTGCATTAGCTGCTGGTGCACCTGTTCTGGTGTGACCGTAGGTGCGGTTTCCCAGTCGCAGGTGCGGGACCGCTCCTGCGGTCCCAGCCTCGCATGTGCGACCCCCAATGGTCAGGCCAATTCTCGCAGGTGCGGACAAAATTCCGCAGGAGCTGAGCCTCAGGTGCGGTCTCCACTCCGCAGGTACGGCCCCTGGCTTCCTAGTCCATTTCCGCAGGTGCGAGCCCTTGCTCGCAGGTACGGTCCTCGAGCCTCAGGTGCGGAAGCGCTATTCAGACAGTGTGTTTTTTTATACACGGGAATTAACTCATTTCCCTTATCTTCTTCTTCTTCCTTGGGGCGATTTCCACCATTTTAGAGGGGCAAACGACCTGGTTATTGAAGGTAAGTAAATTCTACTCTAATATTAGCTTCATGCATGGAATACTAGCTTAATTAACTACCTAAATTAATGGAAATTCAAGAATGGGGTAGTAACCTAGGGCTTTCGATAATTTGAGAATTTACCCGTGAATTAGCATGAAATCAAGTAGAAATTGTATATTAATGATCCTTAGGCTATGGGTGAGTGTTTCCTTCGAGAATTTTTTGGAATCCGAGCATGTGGGCCCGGGGTTGGATTTTAGAATTTCTTCAAGAATGAGAAATTTACTAAATGAGTAGGAGAATTTCCATATTTTGAGCATAAATTAATGAATTTGTATAACATTTGGCTAGTTTTGAGTTCTCGGGTGTAGAGTTCGGAGTTTCGGTCGNGTTGGATTTTAGAATTTTTTTCAAGAATGAGAATTTACTAAATGAGTAGGAGAATTTCCATATCTTGAGCATAAATTAATGAATTTTGTGTAACATTTGGCTAGATTCAAGTCCTCGGGTGTAGAGTTCGGAGTTTCGGGCGCGTTTTTGGTCCGGGGAGTAGGTTCGGCACAAGGTGAGTCTCCTTTCTAACCTTGTAAGGGGGAATTGTCCCCATAGGTGATTATAAATAATTGCATGTCCTTATTTGCGGGGGCTACGCATGCACGAAGTGACGAGAGTCCGTGCATAGATACTACTATGTTATGTTGGGTAGTTCTAGGACTCACGAGCATGCTTATATGTGCCTTACATGTATTCCTAAACGTATCTTGAATTGCTTATTATCCTTGATTTGGCATGAGAATATTAGGAAGTTGTGGTCCATGATATATTGCTTAGGTTCTTGCCTTAAAGAATAATCTCTAATAATTCCCTAAAAATTGATAATTTTATGTATGTATGCGGTACCGCGTCACATGTATGATTCGTGAGAGGAATAGCCCAACTATTATGTCAACCGCGTCGCATGTTTGATTCGCGAGCGGGGTAGTAGATGCATCTATGGTTCGAGTTGGACCCGACTTCACGGTGAGCTACTTCTCCTGACGATCCTCGGCGGCACCTTGGAGTTTTCTTTTGCTTATTTCCCGTCTATTCCTTTCAAACAGTGGGATTATGTATTATGTTTTGTATATTCTGTTAGGATGCCCGTAGGACTTGTGACACTAGTTCCTGGCACACATGTAGTTGTTATTTTGGTTTACGGGTATGTATATATACATATTGACTCATTCCTCATCGTGACTGTTTTGATTAAAACTGGCTAATTATCCTTGTCAAATCATGTTTTAACTTTTAAAAACTGAGTATATTTTAAAGTGTTTAAACTAATAAGAATGAACCTTTAGTAAATTAAGAATCGGCTTGTCTGACCCTGCCGTTGGACGCTATCACGATCTCAATTAAAATTTTGGGTCGTGACATTGTTACTCCCAACCAATGGTATAATAGGCCAAAATGGACCGACACCCTTGAGCCTCTCAGATACGCTTTTTAACAATTATGTTGGACTTTCTTGCACCAACTCAACAAGTAATTAGTGCAAGCAAATGTAGTGATACAAATTATGAAGATACACCTAAAATTCTCTTCTCATCGTTAGATTTTTTTTTCCTAAAAAAACTTGAATATTCAAAGATATGTAAAGACAGTTTAATCAGACCATCTCACTATATGTTATCTAAATGTGTGATTAAGTACCAAAACAAAATGCCTCATGCTGTTTAGTAAATTCTGGTCTTCACATATTCCAAGAATGAAGGTATACATTTACAATGCTCATAAACACCGAGTTTCTTTTTAAATTGCATGTTAATTAAATGAGTAATAAATATGCATTGTCACAAAATTTGTCCCCATAAATATATGTAAGTTACTTGTTTTCTAATTCATCCCATTATTATCATAGTGGGATGACTGAGTTCTTTTAGAAAACCAACATAAAAGCTAAGTATTAATTAGTTTTATCTAAGAAGTCCATTAGTAGCAATTCTATCAAAGACGGAGTTTAGAATAAGTTGCCCGCTGGAACTAACTCAGACTTATTACGTGGAGATTCCAATCTCAAATAATCATAAAAGAAAACTACTATAGCTTGGCCAAGATAGAGCATAAAAAGAAAAGAGTAATATGCCTTAGGTGTGAGCGCAAGGAAACAATAAATTTGTACCTTCTCGTAACGGGGTTTCATAGACATAGGTTATTTACTTTTAATTTGTTTCATTATATAAGAGTTTTACATATTTTTAGAAAGATAAGGAAAAAGTATTATATTTAAGAGTTTTGAAAGATAATATATTGTTTTTTAAATCATAAAATTCCGAGTTATCTCACTTAGTTTTTTTTGTTTCCTATTTGAGTGTTCCAAAACTACATATTTTACAAACGTTATTCTCTTCTTTAATCAAAGATGCGAGTAAAGAGTTTTAACAAAAAGAATTACACTCTTTCTTAAAATTTCATAAAAATTAAATACGCAAAAACTTTTATTTATAATTTTAATTTGTCTTGTAATAATTATAATTTAATATCGGATATACCTCATAAGAGGTGTAACCGTAGGATTTCTATACCATTGGAAGTGTATATGTTTGATTATAAAATATAGGGGTATATCCAAAATCGAGTCATATTGCAGGGCTAGCATGTTTCGCCAAACTTCTAAAATCAGCTTATTTTGAAAAGTACTTTTCTCAACAAAAAAAAATAATTTAAAAAGTATTTTTAGTGAGAAATAGTTTGTGTTTGGCTAATTAATTTGAAAAATACTTTTGAGCTGATGTTGGGCGTATTTTAATATGTTTAGATATTAATTTACTCGCATTTTACCGCTTTTTGGTTATACTAACTTTATAGTACGCGTGTTATGCGTGTACCTATATTAATGAATACATAATTTTTAAAAATTACGTAAATATTATCAAACTGTGTATTTGACTAATATGAATTATATAATAAAAGTTAAAGAAATAAACTTGAAAATGCTAAATCTTGTTCCCATTTCGTTAGCTCAATAAATAAAGAAATCATGTTCGACATAAGTTTAGATATTTTATGGTGATTCATAAGGAAATATGTGGTCTTATGAAAATTATTGTTATTTTAGTGACCTAATACTGAAAACAAAACATAAAAGAGAATTAAAAAGTTGGTCTTATAGCTCCTTATAATGATCTGATCGCTCGTTTTGCTTTCTAGAATTCCGTTTCCCTAAATAAAATTTCTCGTGTGTGCTTTTATTGTTTTATGACTTGCGGGGATGGTTAGTTTGAGATTTGGAAGGGTTCGTGTTGAAATCGAAATAATTGGTTCCTTAAGTTGGCCTTAAAAGGCTAAGTTTGACTCCGGTCAATATTTTGAGTAAAAGACCTTGGAATCGGGATTTGACGGTTCCAATAGGTTCGTATGATGATTTCGGACTTGAGCGTATGCTCGGTTCGGGTTTTGGACGACCAGGAGCGTTTCGGCGCTTAATACCGAAAGTTGGTTCTTGAAGGATTGAACTTCTTTAAATTTGGTTTGGAGCGGGTTTTGGTGATATCGAGGTCCAAACAAAATTTTGAGACCGGGAATAGTTTCGTGATGTCATTTAAGACTTGCACGTAAATTTTGGTGTCAATCCGAGTAGTTTAAGTATGTTTCGGCGCTTTGAGAGTAAATTGAAGAACATGAAGTTCATAAGTTTGATCCAATTGGTTTTGGGATGCGATTCTTAATTTTAATATTGTTTCGGGTGTTCCGAGAGTTCGAACTAGTCCGTTTTATGATTTCAAACCTATTGGTATGTTCGGGTGAGTGTCAATCAGACGAGGCTCGGACCAAGTTGGAAGTTTGGAGCAGCTGCTAAAGCTCCAGTTCTATCATAATCGCACCTGCACTTGGCCAGCCGCAGGTGCGAGCTAAGAGCCGCAGAAGCGAACCATTAAGGGCAGCCCAACCACCGCAAATGCGGGATATTTGGCGCACCTGCCTGACCATAGGTGCTAGGGACTTGATCGCAGGAGTTGACAGGCTCGCAGAAATGGCCCTATTTGTCCGCATATGTGGAGCCTGACTAGGTGAGAGGAATGCGCACCTGCGAGGATTTTTCCGTTGATGCGGCCAAGAAACCGTAGGTGCGAAAATCGCTGGGCAAAAAGGGTTCATTTAATACGGGACTTAGGCCATTTCTAACACATTTCCTTTCACTCTTAGGCGATTTTAGAGATTTTAAGAAGGGGATTTCTACCTAGCTTTTGAAGATAAGTAATTTCTACCTAATATGAGTTTAATAAATAGATTATGGATAGATTTTAACATGAAAATTTGTAGAAATCATGGGTCAAGATGAAAAACTTAGGTTTTTATAAAAATAGGATTTTACCACGAAAATGGTCATGGAACTTAGTGAAAATCATATATTTATGTTCCTAAGGTTATGGGTAAAATCTTTCTGCAAAAATTTTCAAAATCCGGACATGTGGGCTCGGGGGCGAATTTTTAAAATCTTGCATTTAGGGTTGGGTAATCTCTTTAATAGTTGGAATACGAACTCTTGAGCACGTATTGATTAGTTGGTATATTATTTGATTAGTTTGGATTGACTCGGCACCGACTTGAGGGTGTAAGAGCATTCTTGAATTGGGAAGTAGGCTTTGAGACAAGCTAAGTCACATTTCTAATCTTGTAAGAGGGAATTAACCCCACAGGTGAACTTAATCAATATATACTTCTATATGTGGGGGGCAACGCACGCACGGTGTGACGGGAGCCCGTGCGTAGCTACTGTTCATGCTTATGTCCGGGTAGATTTAGGCTTACACCATGATTTGTTGATATCATTGCTTTATTATGTCTACTACTTGCTAGTTTTAAAGTGGAGGTTGATGATTTTCAATATTTTAAAGTTCCAAGTTGAATTTCTGATTTCAAAAAGTTATTGAGGAATATTGTGATAAATTGAGAATATCCATGTTCAACCGCTTCACAAATATATTTCACAAGCGGAGAAAATTTTCACTACTCTCATGGGAGCGGGTCGCTCGTCTCGGTAGGATTTATTGATATATTATATGGTTCGGGCCATTCGACCCTCGAGAGTGCATCGTATATTATTATGTATGTTTGGATCGGACCGTACTTCCTCGGCATAACTCGTGCGTAGTGATACCGAAATTCCTTTTATGTTTACTAATGTTTCACGGACTTGAAATGTGAAAGGAATAGATGGGAGAAACTATTTGATTCTTACTTGAAAGAAGGATTTTCTTACTTACGTCTTGCTTTGAGCTCGATTACCATTGTATATTTCATGCTTAATTAGAACTTCACAGTTAGGTTCTATACGTCTGCCTTTTCTCAACACATTTCTTTAGACAAAGACTCCATTTTTTCGGATGATAAATCTTTCTCAGAACATGGAGTGTGAATTAAACCCATGTTTGAATTGAAATTGAGATACTGATGCAAGTTCTTCCCTTCTGAATCAGATAGATTCAAATCTGAGAAAGGATGACAATAAGTTNTTTTCGGATGATAAATCTTTGTCAGAACATGGAGTGTGAATCAAACCCATGTTTGAATTGAAATTGAGATACTGATGCAAGTTCTTCCCTTCTGAATCAGATAGATTCAAATCTGAGAAAGGATGACAATAAGTTCTTTCAAAATTGTTATGTTTTTGACCCTTAGTAAGTATCAAAGTATACCCCTCGTTACTACTTCTCCGAGGTTAGACTAGAAACTTACTGGGTATATATTGTTTATGTACTCACACTACACTTCTGCACTTGATGTGCAGGATCTGAGGCAGGTGCATCTGGTTACCAGTTCGGCGCGCACGCTTGACTTCTAGCTCGAGACTACATGGTGAGCTGCCCTTCCGAGTCATTCAGAAGCAGCCAGAGCCTCTCTGTTGGATTTATATTTCTTTTATTTCCTTCATATAGTAGACTAGTATTCTTTTGTATATTTTTCTAGTAGCCCACATACTTGTGACACCGGGTCTTGGCACACACTAATAGACTTATGATTTTGGATTTATTGTTATGACTTCGATTTGCACTTAGTTGCTTTTGTTTAATTACTTTACAACTGTAAATTTCTAAAACTTATTTCAATGAGCAAAGTTATTCACTTTGCAAACATATTAAAAATGGAAACCACTAGATTTCTCAATATTGGCTTGCCTAATAACGGTGTTGGGTGCCATCACGGCCTATGATGAAACTGGGTCATGACAACATGGTATCAGAGCACTAGATTCACGTAGGTCTCACAAGTTATGGGCGAGGATGTTCCAAAGTTGTCCCTGTTGCATCGCCAGCGGATCCAGTGGAGGATCCCATTATTGAGGAGCAGGAGAGTTGCCCGCAGTAGAGCCAACCCCAGTAGATTTCACATCAACATCGGGCTTTAGGAGGTCATGGGTTGTATGTTGCGGTTCATGGATTCTATGACCCAGGCTGGTTTATTTCCAGCAGACCCATCCACATCTCAGGCGGGAGGGGGAGCACAGACCCCTACTGCTCAGGCACCTGGGCATGTAGCTGCCGTATATCAGACCCCGGGTACACTACCTATGGGAGGGACCAGTTACACCTGGCGAGCCACAGAAGCTTTTGGACAGATAGACTAGGCTTCACCCTCCCGTCTTTAGGTGAGCGATATGAGGATCCCTAGGACTTTATTGATAGGTGCAGGGACAGACTGCACAACATGAGTATATTGGAGTTGCACGGGGTGGATTTCACTACCTTTCAGTATGAGGGCAGCACACGGAGGTGGTGGAAGGCTTATCTTCTTGGAAAATCAACAGATTCTCCTCTTATGACTTGGATCAGTTCACACGCCTATTCCTGGACAGGTATGTTCCACCCTCCCATAGGGAAGAGTTGCGATGTCAGTTTGAGTGGATGGAGTAGGGTCAGATGTCAGTGACCGAGTATGAGGTGAGATTTTCTGAGCTGTCTCGCCATGCACTTATGATACTTCCTACTAAGGTGAAGCGAGTGCGGAGGTTCTTTGCGGGGTTACACTCTAGTATTCCGGCTAGCATGGCTCGGGAGGTTAAGATGGGGACTCCCTATCAGTTAGTAGTGGAGATTGCTCGCAGGATTGAGGGTTACCGTCATAGGGGTAGAGAGCAGATGCATCGGGACAAGAGGTCTCATTTTTCTGGGGAGTTCAGAGGTGCCCCAACTGGGGGTAGAGGTCATTATGGGAGAGGTCATCCCAGCAGGCCCCCATATTCAGCACCATCACCTCCTCGAGGTGTTCCAGCACCGCCCTATTTCAGTGTTATGCCGGAGAGTTCTTACCGGCCTCCGGCTATTCAGGGTTCTTCCAGTGGGTACTCCGGTCATCAGGGTTCTTCCATGCCTACTTTAGTGCCATGCCAGAGAGTTTATATCACCCACCAGCTATTCAGGGGTCTTCCGGTGGATATTCAGGCCATCAGGGTTAGACTTCAAGGCAGCATTCCACATTGGTCGTTTTGCTTTCTAGAACCTCATTCCTCTAAATAAGATTCCTTGTGTGTGCTTTTACTATTTTATGACTTGCGGGGATGGTTAGTTTGAGATTTGGAAGGATTCGGGTTGAAATCGGAACAATTGGTTCCTTAAGTTGGCCTTAAAAGGCTAAGTTTGAGTTTGTCAACATTTTGAGTAAACGACCTCGGAATAGGGATTTTATGGTTCCAATAAGTTCGTATGATGATTTCGAACTTAGGCGTATGCTCGTTTCGGGTTTTGGACGACCCGGGAGCGTATCGACGCCTAATATCAAAAGTTGGTTCTTGAAGGATTTTGAAGTTCTTTAAATTTGGTTTGGAGCGGGTTTTGGTGATATTGAGGTCCAAACGGAATTTCGAGACTGGGAATAGTTCCGAAATATCATTTAGGACGTGCAAACAAATTTTTGTGTCAATCCGAATAGTTTAAGTACGTTTCGGTGCTTTGAGAGTAAATTGAAGAACTTGAAGTTCATAAGTTTGATCCAATTGGTTTTGGGATATGATTCTTTGTTTTAATGTTGTTCCGGGCGTTCCGAGAGTTCAAGCGAGTCCGTTTTATTATTTCAAACTTTTTGATATGTTCAGGCGGGGCCTCGAGTGTCAATCGGACGAGGCTCGGACTAAGTTGGAAGTTAGGAGCAGCTGCTGAAGCTCCAATTCTGTCATAATCACACATGGGCTTGGCCAGTCGCAGGTGCGAGATCGCCAATGCGAGCCAAGAGCCACAGAAGCGAACCATTAAGGGAAGCCCAGCCACCGCAGATGCGGGATATTTGGCGCACATGCGTGACCGCAAGTGCGAGGGACTTGATCGCAGGAGCGGACGGGCTCGCAGAAGCGGCCCCATTTGTCCGCAGATGCGGAGCCTAGCCAGGTGAGAGGAATGCGAACTTTCGAGGATTTTTCCGCAGGTTCGGAACCGCAGATGTGGCCAAGGCACTACAGGTGCGAAAATTGCTGGGCGGAAAGGGTTCATGTAATACGGGACTTAGACCATTTTTAACACATTTTCTTTCACTCTTGGGCGATTTGAGAGCTTTTAAATATGGGATTTTGACCTAACTTTTGAAGGTAAGTAATTTCTACCAAATGTGAGTTGAATACATAGATTATGGGTAAATTTTTACATGAAAATTTGTAAAAATCATGGATCTAGATGAAAAACCTAGGTTTTTATAAAAATAGGATTTTAGCACGAAAATGGTTATGGAACCTAGTGAAAATCATATATTTATGTTCCTAAGGTTATGGGTAAAATCATTTTGCAAAATTTTTTGAAATCCGGACACGTGGGCCCGGGGCAAATTTTTAGAATCTTGCATTTAGGGTTGGGTAATCTCTTTAATAGTTGGAATACGAACTCTTGAGCACATATTGATTAATTAGTATATAATTTGATTAGTTTGGATTGATTCGGCACCGACTTGAGGGTGTAAGCGCATTCTTGAAACGGAAAATAGGCTTTAAGACGAGGTAAATCTCTTTTCTAACCTTGTAAGAGGGATTAAACCCCATAGGTGAACTTAATCAATATATACTTCTATTTGTGGCGGGCGCACACACGATGTGATGGTGAACTTAATCAATGTATACTTCTATTTGTTGGGGGCTACGCACACACAATGTGACGAGACTCCGTGCGAAGCTACTATTCATACTTATGTTGGGGTAGATTTAGGCTTACACCATGATTTGTTGATATCCTTGCTTTATTATGTCTACTACTTGTTGGTTTTAAAGTGGAGGTTGAGAATTTTCAATATTTTAAAGTTCCAAGTTGAATTTCTGATTTCAAAAATGTTTTGAGGAATATTGTAATAAATTGAGAACATTTATGTTCAACCGCTTCGCAAATATATTATGTGAGTGGGGTAAATTTCCATTACTCTCATGGGAGCAGGCCGTTCGCCTCGGAAGGATTTATTGATATAATATATGGTTCAGAACGTTCGACACTAGGCAAAGCACAATATATTATTTTGTATGTTTGGATCGGGTCGTACGTCTTCGGCATAACTCATGCGTAGTGATACTGAAATCCTTTTTATATTTGATAATGTTTCACGGACTTGAAAGGTGAAAGGAATAGATGGGAGAAATGACTTGATTCTTACTTGAAAGAAGGATTTTCTTACTTACTTCTTGCTTTGAGCTCTATTATCATTTATATTTCATGCTTAATTAGAACTTCACATTATTATGTTTTTGGCCCTTAGTAAGTGTCGAAGTCGACCCCTCGTCACTACTTCTTTGAGGTTAGACTAGATACTTATTGGTACATGTTGATTATGTACTCACACTATACTTTTGCACTTGATGTGCAGAATCTGAGACAGGTGCATCTGGTTACTAGTTCGGCGCGCACACTTGACTTCTAGCTCGAGATTACACGGTGAGCTGCATTTTCGAGCCATTCAGCAGCAGCCGAAGTCTCTCTTTTGGATTTATATTTCTTTCTATTTCCTTCAGACAGTAGATTAGTTTTTTTGTATATTCTACCAGTAGCCCACATACTTGTGACACCGGGTCTTGGCATACACCAATAGACTTATGATTTTGGATTTATTGTTATGACTTCGATTTGCACTTAGTTGCTTTTGTTTGATTACTTTATAAGTGTAAATTTCTAAAACTTTTATCAATGAGGAAAGTTATTCATTTTGCAAACACATTAAAAGTGAAAAGCACTAGATTTATCAGTGTTGGCTTGCCTAACAACGGTGTTGGGCGCTATCACGGTCTATGATGAAATTGGGTTGTGACACTCTTAAAACATTTATATTGAAAATATAAAGTCTAATAATGACTACCGTTGAATTAATATCTTATAATAAACAATTTAATATAAAAATATATAGTGAGGCATCATCATTTGTTGGACTAAATGCAAGAAAAGAAAAAAATGACAACTTATTTACAATACATTTCCCTACTATTTCATCCTTAAATTCTTACAAAAATAAATATGATTTATTAGTATAATTTGGATATATAAATTTCAATATCTTATTTATACTCACTTATCTGATTGGGTTTGTGCTTTAACATGTAAAAATTCGGCAAAAAATTAAAGTACATTATAGTTAGTATTATTATAATTATATTATTTTCAAATGTAATCTTGTTACTTGTAAAGATGATATTTTTACTCATCCTAATATATTTATAGGTTTTCATTTACGATGTATTAGGAGCCTTCAATAGTTGTGAACTTGAAATTACAAAGTCTAAAAAATAATTACGGTCGGAATGCCAGAAAAGGAAAACATTCGTTTGACTGAATGCCAGAAAAGGAAAACATTAAAATGATGACTTATTTATAATATACTTTATTTTCTATTATTTTATCCTTAAATTTCTTATAAAGAAATACGTATAATTTATTACTATTCATTTAGATATATATAAATTTCGGTATCTTATTTATGCTTCAATGATCTATTGGGTTTGTGTTTTGACATGTATAAGTTTAACAAAAAATTTAAAATACATTATAGTTTATTATTACTATAGTATAAGTATAATTATTTTGAAAATTATATTCCCGTCTTTTGTAAACTTATTTTATAGATTTTTTTTCTCGTCATGTCACGCCTATAGGTATGATTTATGATGTATATAAAATTTCAATAGTTTTTGAGTAAAAATTAAATCTATTCTTTTATTGGTAAATTTTAATGCACATATACCCTTTAATTATTTTAAGTTATTTGTTGGTAAAGCCATGGATAGTGAATAACCTTTGGACTATTTACATGAAAAGAGTAACATTTTGAATTAAATATATATATATATATATATATATATATATATATATATAAGGAGTGCTAACGGTCGGAGACTTTATTTGCTTCCCTACTTATTCCCTTTCATTTAATTTCACTTTATTTTTACTAAATAGTAAAAATTCTAAAGAATTAACAAAGACAATAATTCTATAATAATGACAACACTCCTAAACCTTAAGGAGTCCGACTTCTATGTAGATGCTAGTTTCCTACGTTGACTTTGCTAGTATTTCTTTTACGTATATGGTATTATATAGTTAAATATGGAAATATAAAAAATTTAGGTGATTTTGAAGTCCTAAATATTAAAAAAAATAGTTAAATGACTATTATGTCTGATGTGTACTCTATTTTTAAAGGTTAAAAAGGGCAAACGACATTTCACTAAGCGCTTTCATATTTTTAATATAGTACTACCTTTAGTGTACGTGCGTTGCACGTATGCATCGCGTCAATTAGTATAAAATGTATATACGAATATATTGTTGAAAATTAATAATTGACATTAAATTAAATATAATATTTGTTACACGTATTAAACTCCAAAAGCACTTATGAAGTTCATAAAAGTTTGTCAAATAAGAAAAAAATAATATAAAACAATATTTGAATTTGGAGTCCTAAATGTAGTTGTTTTACATAGTTAAAATAAGAAATAATTAATTAATAAGTAATATTTTGATTAATTTTATACTCATAGAATATTAGAAAAATAATTATAATGAATATTTTATCTAGTGTGTAATCTATTTTAAAAGTGTAAAAAGACAAACAATATTTCGGTAAAGGATTTCGTGCTTTTAATATAGTAATAATATAAATATAAAGTGTTACACATTCAAAGTCTTAAAAACAAGTAAAACTGTGGATTCATAATAGAATACGCTGTGAATTCACATCGTTATTCTCTTAATTAAGTAACAAAAACGATTTTTTTTTTTTCAAATGTAAGGAATTTTAGTTTTGTTACAAAATTTAATCAAGAAAAAGGATTTATATAAGGCAAAATCTTAATGAATTTTAAAGTCCTAAATATTAAGAATCTTTACATAGTTTAAATAAGGAAAGATTTAATAAGTAAAGTTTTAATTGATTTTAAGGTCCTAAATATTAGGAAAGTAACTAAATTATGATTTTGTCCAATATAAAATTGATTTTAAAGGACAAAAAAGACGAACGATATTTTGCTAAGTGCAATTGTGCTTTTAATATAGTATAGATTTGATATTGAATATCCCAATTTAACTTGATTATGGAGTTTTATATTTACCTCGGTTTTAATAGATCGATAATATTGGTGCTTTGAAGATGAAATTTGGAGCAAAATGAAGAAGTAAAAGTTAGTTTTGCATGGCAACGTAACTAAAATTTGAGGCATTGGAAACTTTAGTTAAAGAATTGAATGTGGAGCTCTTTGTTCTCAAATTGGAGAATCACTACAAGAGTTAAAGTTCGACTACAAGCACCCAAAGAAATGAGAAAGAATCAGCGAAATATAAGGAAGTCAGGCGACACAAGGAATTTGAAAGCAAACATTTCTGGTTTGTGCGCCAGGGAGGCACTGCCCTGGCCCGCGCGAGGCACTGCCCTAGTGCGAGAGGCGGGACTTTTTCTATTCCGTCGGGACTTGATTATTTCGGCCCTACACACTCCAAACTCATATAAAAGGGGTTCTAAATCTATTTTGGAAGCGGAAGACGTTTTTGAGAGCAAATTTTGACCAAGTGTGATGACCCAAAGGGTTATTTTATGTTTTAGAATCCAATTATGTGCTCTTTTGCCTTGAAAATATCATTTTTACCCTTCTCAATTGCGTGCGCAGTCCGGGCGTGTTTCCGGAAAGCTTTTATGAGAAAAATTGATGAAATAATAATTTTTGGCCTAAAAAGTTGATTTCAGTTGACTTCGGTGAACTTTTTGTGTAAGCGGACCCGGACGCGTGTCTTGACGGTTCCGATGGGTCCGTAATAAAATATGGGACCTGAGCGTATGCCCGAAATCGTATTCCAAGGTCCCTAGCTCGAGATATGAATTTTTGTTGAAAATTGAAAGATTGAAAATTTAATAATTTTAAGAAATTGGTTAATGTTTGATCTTGTTGGTATCGGGTCCGTATTTTGGTTCCGGAACTCGGTACAGGTCCGTTATGATATTTAGTACTTGTCTGTGAAATTTGGTGAGGAACGGAGTTGGTTTGACGTGATTCGGGCATTCGGTTGTGAAAATAGAGGTTTTGAAACATTCTTAAAAATTTCATTCAATTTGGTGCTAAATTCGTAGTTTTGGATGTATTTCGGCGATTTGATCGCACGAGCAAGTTAGTATGATATTTTAGGACTTGTGTGCATGTTTGGGTTGGATCCCCGAGGGCTCGGGTGTCATTCGGACGATGCACAAGTTGAGTTTAAAACTCAACAGGGTTGTTGGTGCATCAGATCTAGTGTGCCCGCACCTGCGAGCTCGCAGGAACAAATTTTGCTTTTATTGAACTCTGTCGTGCGATTTTGTTATCTCAATACTGATTGAACTTTCCTATTCTTATTCCCTCATAGATGGCGAGAATACGTACCGCTTCTTCAGCTCAACAGCAGCCAGAGCCTCCAGCAGCAGCTCCTACGAGCGGCAGAGGTTGAGGCCGAGGCCGTGCCTGAGACCGAGGCAGGGGCAGGGCTCAACCCAGAGCCCGAGCAGCAGGCCCAGCTGTGGAGCCTCAGGTATAGTTTGATGAGGAGGTTCCAACTCAGACTATTCCTGTCGGACCATCTCAGGTCCCGAAGGGGTTTATTACCACCCTGGTGCTTCAGGATGCCTTGGTCCGATTGGTGGGACTTATGGAGAGTGTGGACCAGACTGGCGCATTCCCCATGGCACCAGCTGTATCTCAGGATGGATGAGGAGCCCAGACTCCTGCTACTCACACTCCGGAGCAGATGGCTCCCCAGTTTCAGACTCCAGCATCTCATCCAATCGGAGTAGTTCAGCCGGTTGCTGCGGCACAGCCCAGTGATGTGTCAGCTATGTCTTCTGAGGCCTTGTGGAGATTGGATAGGTTTACCAAGCTCTTTCCAGTCCATTTCAGTGAAGTAGGAGTATCTTGATAGCTGTCATGAGGTTCTTCAGAACATGGGTATATTGGAGACTAATGGAGTCAACGTTGCTGCTTTTCAGATGACTGGTTCCACCAAGAAATGGTGGAGGGATTATTTGTTGACCATACCAGCTGGGTCGTCTGCTCTTACTTGGGACTAGTTCTCTCATATCTTCTTAGAGAAGTTTTTGTCTATCACCTTGAGAGAGGAGCGTCGCCGTTAGTTCGAGCGTCTCCAACATGGCAGCATGACTATTACTAAATATGAGACTCGTTTTGTGGATTTGGCCCGTCATGGTATTCTTCTGCTTCCCACACAAAGAGAGAGAGAGAGAGAGAGGGGGCGAGGAGGTTTATTGAGGGTCTTGTTCAGCCTATTAGATTGCAGATGGCTAAGGAGACTGGGAGCGAGATTTCTTTCCAGGATGCAGCCAATGTCGCCAGACGGGTCGAGATGGTTATTGGACAGGGAGGTCAAAGGTTAGATAATAGACCTCTTCATTCCGGTAGGTTCAGCGGTGCCTCACCTAGAGGCAGGGGTACTTTTGGTAGAGGCCATCATCCTAGGCCATTCCATTCAGCACTTTAGGCATCTCACAGTGCTTCAGGGAGTCGTGGTTCTTATGTACCTCATTTTGGGCAGCCAGCCTATAGTGCACCACCCGCTCCTATCAGAGCACCTCCTCTTCAGAATTATTATCGTGGTCAGCCGGCTCGTCAGGGTCAATCTCAGTTTCCATAGCCAGAGTATCAGGATAGATGTTTCGAGTGCTGTGATTATGGGCATATCAGGAGGACCTGTCCGAGATTATTGGGCGTTCAAACACAGTATCAGGGTTCTCGTGCCATGGTTCTGGCACCAGTTGTTGCACCGCCTGCCAGAGGCAGGGGTCAGGTAGCTAGAGGTAGGAGCTAGACTGTTAGAGGTGCAGGTCAGGCCATTAGAGGTGGAGGCTCGCCAACTAAAGGTCGTCCCAGGGATATGATTCAGAGTGTTGGGGCCCAGCCCCGATGTTATGCTTTTCCATTCATACCTGAGGCTGAGTCATCTGATGTTGTCATTACAGGTATTATTTCAGTTTGCAATAGAGATGCTTTAGTTCTATTTGATACGAGGTCTACTTACTCCTATGTATCATCTTATTTTGCTTCATATTTGGTCATGCCACTTGATTCTTTGAGTGCCCCTGTATATGTGTCCACACCGGTGGGGGATGCTATTGTTGTAGATCGTGTATATCGTTCGTGTGTGGTCATTATTGGGAGTCTTCAGACCAGTGTAGACCTTCTGCTGTTAAATTTGGTGGATTTCGATGTTATATTGGGTATAGATTGGTTGTCACCTTATCACGCTATTTTTGGTTGTCGCCAAGACAGTGACATTAGCCTTGCAGGGGTTGCCTCGATTAGAGTGGTGAGGGACTCCTAGACATTCTACCAGCAGGGTTATTTCTTATATGAAGGCTCGGTGTATGGCGAGAAGGAATGTTTGGCCTATTTGGCTTATGTTCGTGATTCTAGTGCTGAGGTTCCCTCTATGGATTATGTGCCTGTTGTTCGTGAGTTTCCAGAGGTGTTTCCTGCTGACCTGCCGGGATGCTATCTGACAGAGATATTAACTTTTGCACTGATTTGGCTTCGGGCACCCAGCCCATTTCTATTCTGCCATACCGGATGGCCCCACCCAAGTTGAAAGAGTTGAAGGAGCAATTGCAGGATTTTCTTGATAAGGGCTTCATTAGACATAGTGTCTCGCCTTGGGGTGCACCGGTTTTGTTTGTGAAGAAGAATGATGGGTCTATAAGGATGTGTATAGATTATCGGCAGTTGAACAAAGTCACCGTCAAGAACAAGTATCCTTTGTCGAGTATTAATGATTTATTTTATCAGCTTCAGGGTGCCAAAGTATTTTCGAAGATTGATTTGAGATCTGGATAAAATCAGTTGAGGATTAGGGCATCTGATGTCCCTAAGACAGCTTTTCGGACGCGGTATGGGCACTATGAGTTTCTAGTGATGTCATTTGGGTTGATGAATGCTCCGAAAGCATTTATGGATTTGATGAACCGAGTGTTCAAGCCTTATTTGGATTCCTTTGTGATTGTCTTTGTTGATGATATCTTGATATACTCCTGGAGTCGGGAGGAGCATGAGCAGCACCTTAGGATAGTACTCAAGACTTTGAGGGACAATCAGTTGTATGCTAAATTTTTGAAGTGCGAGTTTTGGTTGGATTCAATCGCTTTCTTGGGCCACGTTTTATCAATAGAGGGTATTCAGGTAGATCCTAAGAATATTGAGGCAGTAGAGAACTGGCCTAGACCAACTTCAGCCACGGAATCAGGAGCTTCTTGGGTTTGGCGGGTTATTACCGGTGATTTGTGGAGGGGTTTTCATCGATAGCAGCCCCGTTGACCAGATTGACCCAGAAGGGTGCCCCGTTCAGATGGTCGGACGAGTGTGAGGCGAGCTTTCAAAAGCTCAAGACAGCTTTGACTTCAGTGCCAGTGTTGGTATTACCATCAGATTCAGGATCTTACACGGTATATTGTGATGCCTCCCGTGTTGGGTTCGGAGCAGTATTGATGCAGGAAGGCAGGGTGATTGCATATGTGTCTCGACATTTGAAATTTCATGAGAATGTAATGACCCGGTCTGTCGTTACGTAGAACTTGCATTTTTATCGTTGTCATGGATTGGTTATTCTATTATTGATGTGTTAGAGTCGATAGGCTTGAAATCGGAATGGTTAAATGAGAATTCAGTAACTTAGTCTTTAAAAGCTAGCCTTATAATGGGAAAAGTCAACTGAGAGTTGACTTATTGGGAAATGAACTCGGAATGCGGCTCGGATAGCTTCGTTAGGTGATTTGGGACTTAAGAGTGTGTTCGGAATATTTTTGTGATGTCTGGTGTAGCATTAGGCTTGAATTGGCGAAAATTAGTTTTTGGCGATTTCCGATCGGCAGTGAAAAATAGTCTATCGAGGTCGGAATGGAATTTCGACAGTTGGAACAAATTCTTAATGTCATTTTGGATGTGTCTGCAAAATTTCAGGTCAATCGGAGTTGTTTTGGATAGTTTCGTCATCATTGGTGGATTTTAGAAATTTCAAAGTTCTTAGGCTTGAATCCGATGTAATTTTGGTGTTTTGATGTTATTTTTGGTGTTTCGAGAGTGTAACTAAGTTTGAACGATGTTATGGGATGTGTTGGTAAGTTTGGTTGGGGTTCCGAGGGGCTCGGGATTGATTTCGGGTGGTTAACGGGCATTTTCGGGCCTTAGAGAATTGCTGGTTTTCTGGTTTTTTTGTGCAGCAGGAATCCTTCACTGCGATCACGTGAGGAGAGACGCGAACGCATAGTTCAAATCGAGAGGGGCAGAATTTTTCTCTCTGCGATCGCATAAGTATGTTCGCGATCGCAGAGGTTGAGAAGGTGGAGCAGTGTGATCGCGTGGAGCATGTTGCGGTCGCGTAGTGCAAATAAGGGGGCGCGTGAGCAGAGGTCAGTGGTCATCACGACCGCGTGATATGGCATGTGATCGCGTGGAGTAAGGAACCAAGGCATCGAGATCGCGTGAGGGAAAGCCGCGAACACGGAGAGTAAATCACTGGGCAGTATTTAAACAAACCCTCTGTGACCATTGGACCTTTTAACACCATTGTTGAACTGGAAGAGAGCTTTGGGGAGATTTTTGAAGAGGAAAATCAGTGTTATTCATAGAGGTAAGTGTTTTGATCATTAAAACTAGTTTATGGGTGATTATAGAACATAATCTCAGTACTAATTCATGAAAAATCAGTAGAATAAGGTGGGTTTAGGACTTGAGATTTTGAGACCTTTAGGGATTGATTTGAGGGGTCAAACGAACTTCGATTTTAGTGTTCTTTATATGTACGGACTCATGAGATGATGAAGAACAGTTCTGTATAAGAATTTCTGAGTTTCGGGACGTGGGGCCGAGGGTAAGGTTTTGACCAATTTCGGGATTTTTGAGTATTTTGACACATTTCGATTGGGATTAGTTCCTTAGCATATTATAATGATATACATCTGATTGTTGGTAGATTTGGAGAACTCGGAGGCTGAATTTAGAGGCAAGGGCACTACGGAGTAGTGTATTAGCCGGTTTTGAGGTAAGTAACACTTCCAAACTTGGAACTGAGGGTTCGAAACCCCAACTATTTGATATTTGCTGTTAATTAAGGTGAGGCACTTGCCAAGTGACGGGCATGCGGGCGTGCACCGAGTATTTGTAGCCTGGCTCATCCCATGGCAGTATCTACTAGTTATCCCAGATTGATATTGTACTGTGAAGTGGTAATTACCTGGAACGAAATACAAATCATGCTAAGTATAAATGTTAAGGCTTCACGCCGATGTGTTTAGACCGAAATGGTCGATTATTTCTGTCTCTATATGTGATTATTGCTTTCATGTACTCAGTCCTGTTATAGTATATGTTTCATGCCTCAGTCTCGTAAGTTGCTAGTTTATTCTATATTATCATTGGTTTGAGCTGATTTTCATATGTTAGAGCATTGTGAGTGAGACTGGAAGGTACTGACTGAGTGAGGCTTGGAGCCTGGTTTTGAGACAGTTATGAGGTCGGACTGCACACCGCAGCAATCCTGAAATCGTGCCTTCATTGGCTTGATATAGCGCTTGGGCTGAAAGGAGCCCCTTCGGAGTCTATACACCTTCAGTGAGCGCACAGATATTCCGGAATGGATTTCTCCGTGGTTATTATGTTCCGGAGATGGATTTCTCCGTGGTTATTATGTTCCGGAGATGGATTTCTCCGTGGTTATTATGTTCCGGAGATGAATCTTCTCCGTGGGTGCTGGATAGGCCTCTTTCCTCAGTACTTGGTGACTGTGTCACTTGTGTTTATGTAATATCTGGGATGGACTTCCCTGGGCCTGAAGGCCGTATTCTAGTACTGAGTGGACCACCTTATGAGAGCTTGATTAATGAGTACACATCATTCTTGATTCTATATGAATTCATGCTAGTATGCAGAGTTACAGACATATATTGATGCATCGTGTTTATTTCCTGATATATTACTGTCATGTCCAATTTATATACTGTTGTTCGAATTATCGGAGTTTTAGTCTGTCACTACCTCTCAGCCTGTAGTTTGGCTTCGTTACTACTGAGTTGGTGTACTCACGTTACCCCCTGCACCTCGTGTGCAGATCCAGGTACAGTGGATTTAGCTCTGGTTAGTGAGTAGCAGCAGTTTTCATCAGAGTTGATGAGGTAGCAGCTGGCGACCGTGATCTCGTCTTCTTTTCCTTTTCTATCGTCGCATTTATTTTCGGACTACGTTAGTCATTTCTTTTGGTTGTATTAAGTATTAGTAGCTCATGCCTGTGTGACACTGGATCCGGGGTTAGTAGGATTTGGTTTTTTGAATTTCATAAATTGGTTTTCCCAAAAATATTGGATTTATTATTATTATTATTGATTTCAGACTTGTTAAAAAAGGGCATTATATTGGAAATTGTATTTAGTTAGATAAAATGGGTGGCTTGCCTAGTTCCACGACAAGCGCCATCACGATTTCGAAAATGGGTCGTGTCAAGTTGGTATCAGAGCGCTAGGTTAAATAGGTCTCACCAGTCATGAGCAGGTTTTGTAGAGTCTTGCGGATCGATACGGAGACGTCTGTACTTATCTTCGAGAGGCTGCAGAACCTTTAGGAAAAATCTCACATTCTTGAACTCTTGTCGTGCGAATCCATTGATTCAACCTGAAGCGTAATTCTTTGAACTCTTTTCACGTATTCAAACGCGCACGTGAGCGCTTGGTATTAGCCGTGCAACGATGGTTTGTGACTCCCATGAATGGGATGTGATTTTAGCATGCTTGGGGCCAGTCTGGAGGACTTGAGGCCGGATTTTTTCTGTAGCTTGAGTGCCGAGATTTCACTTGTGTGAGCTTTTGTATTGGGGACTTATATTTTCGTTGGTGTCTTTATTGATGAAACTTTGTGACTAGATGACTTTGTGGTGGGTATGATTAACGGTTAGATGTGTTCAGGTTGTTTGATTGTGATGAGAATGGATTAGCGGGAGATTTAGCAAGAACCATTAAGTATTTGACGTCTATATTGAGATTAGAATATGGCTTCGAGTTGTGAGTGTATTGAAGGACCTCTCGTGTGGTTTAGTTGTGGAGTGAAGTAGATTTTTTCTATTGTGTTATGAGTTTCTGGTGATGTCTTTTAGGTTGGCCAATGCCCCAGCAACGTTCATGTATTTGATCGACGGTGTATTCAGCCATGTTATAACTCCTTTATTATTGTAATTATTGATGGCATCCTGCCGTACTCTCGTAGACAAAGCTAGCATACTCGGCATTTGATGATGGTATTACAAGGATATAGGGAGGAGAAGCTTTGTGCGAAGTTCTCCAAGTGTGAATTATTGGCTTAGTTCAGTAGCATTCTAGGGACACGTGGTGTCCAACGAAGGTATCTATGTGGTCAGACGAGTGTGAGTGGAGCTTCCAGAAGCTCAAAAATTCCTGGACCACAGCTCCAGTGTTAGTATCGCCATCAGCTTTAGGTCCTTATACCGCTTATAGGATGTCTCGAGGGCAGGCAGTGGTTGTGTTCTACTGTAGGAAAATATAGTGATTGTGTGATAGCTATGATATTCGGAAGTGTATAGGGAGATAACATTTTGAGATTTAGCAGGTAGGGGTATCTCCTGCGGGTTGTCATGAGGTGTGTGACCCTTGTGTTTATCTGTAGTAAGTTCTCTCTATAAGTAAATGATACATGTCGCAATTGAGTTTAGATCGCTAGTGGGAGTTGGCATGACCATCACAATGGTAGATGCGAGATTTGCAATTGATTTGAGTGTTAGATGGTTTGGGTCATATAAGCTTATGGAGGATTTAGTTTAACCCCACCACAGCAGAGTGGTAGTGATAATGCGTGGGCATAGTCTTGTTTGTCGTGATCCTTGGATTTGAGCCAAGTGGGGGAGTTCGTTATTGATAAGTTGATCACATGATTATATGTTGTATTGGTTTCGGTTCGAGGTATGTTGGTGAATCCTCTATAACCTACAGAGGTGGAGTCAGGGAATGACTCGAGTGATGGAAATTTCTTCGATACAAGTTGAAATGTACTTTACGGATAGTGGAATTCATTGTATGATGGAGTTGTACTGGTAAGTGTAGAGTGTGCAATGTATGAGCATGCTTGTTGCTTCAAATGTGTGGATTACCTTCCTAGTATGTGGATTTCAAGCGGGGTCAGGTCGTTCTGTTTACTTGGTTAGTGTAATTGAAATTTCGTAAAGTAAATGGCGTTTGATAATGGTTCAGACGGATTCAAGGTTATATGTAGCGATCGGGGGTCATCAAGGTGAGAAGAGCTAGAACTGAGGGTCTTCAAGACTTGTGGTGTATTTGCATTATCATGGATTCTATCCATCCGTATTAGGAAGGAGAAGGTAATGACTTTAAATACGCAGGAAGTCTCTTCAGGGTAAGTTTTTCTAATCTGGTGCGTTTGGGGATAATTGAGGGAGTATTCAGTCGCTTATGAGCCTTAGATGGTATATTTTTATGTTCGGGTTTCGTGCGGTGAGTCGGGATTGAGAATTGTGGTATTATGGCAAGAAGAAGTATAAATTCGAAGGTAAGCCAGAATTAACTTGAATAAGTAGGACCGCTTGGTAGTAGGTCAGATCGGTATGATAAGGGATATGGTTAGTTGTTTGGATGTTTATAAGGTAATGAGTTGTTACAGGTGTTTATTAGCGATTCTCTTGGAATTTGGTGGCATGCGTAGCTTGGTTGAGTTAGAAGGATTCAGTCCTGACGGTTTGGTGTGTACAAGTGTGATTCGGGAGTTCTTGATGGTTTCTACCACAGTTGGAAATGTATATTTCGACGGGCGTGAGGGCCAGGTGATGTATAGTGATTTTGCTTCTAGATGGGATTGAATGGAAGTTTCTTGGCTAGTTGGGTACGTAGTTGTTGTGGCTAGGAAGGGAGAATGAAGTTCTCATATTTATCACAGGATTGCATGGTGTATGCGGTATTTTGTGTATAGTGGAGATTGGCATATGTGAGGTCACGGTTCAGTTCTGGAAGGAAGGCCAGAACTGGCAGTTTCAGATGATTAGGTGAAGGATACCACTATTGGATGGCTGGATGAGAGTATACATTCATTAAGGACAATGTGTTTAGGGCAATGTGCTTGAATAAGGGTGCTTCATTAATGTTACGACGCTCTCTCGTCGGATCGGTTGCTGATATTCAAGGTTTCTTGGTGACACAGAGGAATTATGGGGGTATCCCTCGTGGAATGATTGAGCATCAGGAATGTGTTATATATTTGAGTGGGGGAATTAGGATCAGATATGGTTATTGGTGCGCCTCATGGATTTTGAGACTGGGAGTTTTCATGAACAAATTATTTTTGTAGTTGTGAACTACGAGGATGCGAGCAAATCTACTCAAGTGTTAGTATATGTCATGATTCAGTCATTATGAACGTCGGAGAGTTATCTACCTGTTCTGGGTGACCAAAGTTGACTTAGAGTTATTGGTAGGCCGGTATGAGTGTGTGGTCTGCACCGAGTCGGAATTGTTGACTCCAAAATGCTATTGTTGGGATGTACCATTCAATTGTCATTGAGCTTATTCGTGTCTTGGAGTGATCTATGAGTTACCTTCCGGTGTTCGAGGAGTTGTGATTATTGGTTATATATGTGCATATGATGTAGTCCTATCGGAGCTGTATAGCGAGATTTGAGTAAGGTAAGTAATTGGGTGTTGCAGGATTGAGACGTGTTGGTTATGTTCTTTCTGGTTCGGGTGGCACAGTATAGTCCGATTTCCCGTGATTATGACAATGCACTTTGAGTAATTGATGTCAAATTTCGCATGGTTATTGATTTTTAGCAAGGTGGTTTGGAGTGTGTCATGTGGTCTAGTGGTTGGATGGGATCACGCTTTGTAGCTCGGTTAGGTAGAGGTATGATCCTTGGTGTCGGATTTGTGTGATATGGTTTCACGATGTGTACCAGGATTTTAGTATGATGGGGTAATGGTAAGTGTTAGTGGAAGGATAGCCCTCTCGTGCGAGTCTTCTTTATGTAATGAATTGAACTCTTGGTATGTGGTTATTGAGTGCACAAGTTGCACGACTTATGGCTCTGGATGGTATTGATACTTATCGGGCGAAAGGTTACTGTTTTATACGTGTTTCTTTCATCATCGACAGTATATAGAAGTGTTAGAACGAGGCATGGTTTGATAAGAGGGTATGTACCGGTATTGAGTTGTTCGAACATCTATTGTGGTTAGGAATTATCGCTATGAGTGGTGGAGCCACGTGATATATTATGTGATTTCATCTTGGGTTACGGATATGGGTTGATACAACATGTTCAGACTATTTCAGCTTATAGTCGTGGGAATTTGAACTTGTAAATTATTTCAGAAGTGGAAACTTGGTTTTAAGGTCTATGGGTCAGGATGTGATAATGAAATTTCAGTTATGTGGTGTTATCGGACGTAGATGGGGTAAGATGACAGGGGATCACCTCCGAATATGTGCATGGGAGGTTACACAATAATTTTTGGTGGGATTGGAACAACTCTAGGAACGTTCGAGGACGAACGTATGTTTAAGTGGGGGAGAATGTAACGACCCGGTCTGTCGTTACGTAGGACTTGCATTTTTATCTGTGATTATTTCTTTCATGTACTCAGTCCTATTATAGTAGATGTTTCATGCCTCAGTCTCGTAAGTTGCTAGTTTATTCTATATTATCATTGGTTTGAGCTGATTTTCATATGTTAGAGCATTGTGAGTGACACTGGAAGGTACTGACTGAGTGAGGCTTGGAGCCTGGTTTTGAGACAGTTATGAGGTCGTACTGCACATCGCAGCAATCCTGAAAATCGTGCCTTCGTTGGCTTGATATAGCGCTTGGTCTTAAAGGAGTCCCTTCGGAGTCTATACACCCTCAGTGAGCGCACATATATTCTGGAGATGGATTTCTCCGTGGTTATTATGTTCCGGAGATGGATCTTCTCCGTGGGTGCTGGATAGGCCTCTTTCCTCAGTACTTGGTGATTGTGTCACTTGTGTTTATGTAATATCCAGGATGGACTTCCCTGGGCCTGAAGGTCGTATTCTAGTACTGAGTGGACCACCTTATGAGAGCTTGATTAATGAGTACACATCATTCTTGATTCTCTATTAATTCATGCTAGCATGCAGAGTTACAGACATATATTGATGCATCGTGTTTATTTCCTGATATATTACTGTCATGTCCAATTTATATACTGTTGTTCAAATTATCGGAGGTTTAGTCCGTCACTACCTCTCAGCCCGTAGTTTGGCTTCGTTACTACTGAGTTGGTGTACTCACGTTACCCCCTGCACCTCGTGTGCAGATCCAGGTACAGCGGATTCAGCTCTGTTCAGTGAGTAGCAGCAGTTTTCATCAGAGTTGACGAGGTAGCAGCTGGCGACCGTGATCTCATCTTCTCTTCCTTTTCTACCGTCGCATTTATTTTCCGACTTTGTTAGTCATTTCTTTTGGTTGTATTAAGTATTAGCAGCTCATGACTGTGTGACACTGGATCTGGGGTTAGTAGGATTTGGTCTTTTGAATTTCATAAATTGGTTTTCCCAAAAATATTGGATTTATTATTATTATTATTGATTTCAGACTTGTTAAAAAGGGGCATTATATTGGAAATTGTATTTAGTTAGATAAATGGGTGGCTTGCCTGGTTCCACGACAGGCGCTATCACGACTCCAGAAATGGGTCGTGACAGAGAAGTATTACCATGTCCATGATTTAGAGTTGGCAGCCATTGTTCATGCGCTGAAGATTTGGAGGCACTATCTTTATGGCGTGTCGTGTGAGGTTTTCACAGATCATCGTAGCTGTCGTGCCCTCTTTTTCTCGCGAATTCGGGTTTCGATATTTTTTGGGACAACTCCAATTTTTGGGATGGGTAAGGAATTGGAAGAGTCGCCACCTAACAGATTAAGGTGCGTTAGGGCACCTAGAGCAATTAACTCATATAACCAGTTTACATCACCAGAGATCGGGTAAGGGCTCAAATTACCTTGTCCACAACGGTGGGTTCCGGTCGAACTTAAGTTAAATGAATTAGTCTAAAAAGGGAAGAAAAACAATTTGGACAAATACCATATTCAATTTATTTTAAATAGGAGTATAGGGGGGTCCTAAGTTTTTTAGCTTATAGGATCATTCCATGCAATATTTTGTAACTCCCTCAAGTCGGGGTGTTACTCAGAGAATTAGTGCACGGACTATCATCTACTTACTATTACTATCTTTAAGTTGTTACCTAAGTGTTCTAGTAGATTCTAGCTCGTTCCTTATGCGTGCACTACCCGTCCCTTACCTATGGCTCTGGAGGTATTAAGACCTCTATTTGGGATAGTTCTAGACCAACCTATGTTATTTAAAAATATGAAATCTAGGCGACAAACAAAAATAAATTAGACCTTCATATAAAGAACATGTATGGGCTCACATTGGCCTCCACACATAAACAACGACACGCAATTGAATCAACAAACTTTATTAACTTTGGGATCCTATAGGCAGGATATCTATGTGAGAAAACAAAGTGCAGAGACATTTTTGTTAAGGCGAGCATTAAGACCTATTTGTTTGCCTACTGATTTTATTCAACATGAATCTGGGCACTTCAGGCAGTAGTATGTTACAATTATAAACCCAGAATCATTATTAAGTCCTACAAATATATTGCCAAAGTAATTGACAATAGTGATTGAATTCAGAATCGATCGACAGAGTCCTAAGGCATGATTTCTACAAGCTTGTTGATTATAGACCTATAGACATGATTTCTAAGTGTAGCACTGATTTTAACTTATAAAGACATGTTTTATTCCTTTTTCAATCCTATAGGCATGCTTTCTAGTTGTTGAATTGACTTAAACCTTCTAGGCATGATTTCTAATTGCTGAATTGACTTAAACCTTATAGGCATGATTTCTAAATGCTGGATTGATTTAAACCCTATAGGCATGATCTCTAAGTTTAAAACTGATTTTTAGTCCTATAGACATGATATCTAGTAACTGGATTGATTTAACCCTAGAGGCAGGATCTCTAAGTTTAAAACTAATTTTTAGTCCTATATGCATGATATCTATTAACTGTATATGGGTAGAATTTAAACAGATTGCCAGGAAAGATAATTAGCTCAAACAACAAGGTCCTATAGGCATGATTGCTAATGCACGTTTGATGAAAACATGTATAGATCCTATGAACAGGATTTCTAATGTACAGAATTAAATGAAAGTCCTATAATAAGGATCTCTAGCATGCAAATGTAAAATACAGGATCAAAATGATCGTGAAAGTCCTATAGGCAGGATTTCTAAACACAATATGGTACTCACATAGTTCAATCAACATAATTAAATCCTATAGGCAGGATTTCTACCCAATTTTAACAAAAGATATAAGTAAAATCCCCCCCAGCATCACTAAATATCCCCAAATCTGTTATTACAGAGTTATTACAGCCCAGAATATCAAATACATTACATAATGGTAATAGTTACACTATAGGGAGCCTTCATAGGCCCAAATAAGCCTGGGAACCAAGCCTTCCACCATAACAACAACACAGTGATTCCTCCACAGTCCATTGGAAATAGGTTTCCAGTGAGTTAAAGTTCCCAAGGACCTCAGGGACCTCGGGCAATGCTCACACCAGAACCACACATTCAGAAAGCAATTCATAAGAGATTGGAAAACCAGCCCCCAGTGTGTCAGAGTTCAGGGGAGTCTCATGTGGACTCTAGGAAGTGCTCACACTGGGGTGGTTAAGAACCTAAGGGACTAGGAGTGGGGTTTTAAAATTAGTACATGAAAGGGAGAAGGGGCAGGTTTTGAAACAGTTGGATTTCAGAAGAAACAGGATTCAGAACATAGAGTTGCAGACAGAAATAAACCAAGAAAAACAAACATAATTCATGCGCAAACACATAGCTCAAATAAATTGAAGTCTAGTTAAGTTAAATATTTAAACTAGTACTTAGGACAATCATCATAGAAACAGTTAGGCAAAACAGTTGAGCCGACCAGATACATGAAATAAACAGACAGGGCAGAGGAGTTAAGCAACAAACTAAGTGACTACATGTTTATAGTGTGTAAAGTTCAGAACAGGTGTAAGATTAGTGCATGAAACAAATTAAACCTTAGGATAACTTATGAGAGGATTCATATTATTCAAAATAACTTAATCCTAAATTAACAGTGTTACTAAATGGGATCATAGAATCATGTAAAGGACAGAATCATACTGGGAATTAAAGCATCCTACTCGAGCAAAGCACAAAGAATGAAATTATAAAGGGTTCAGGCATACCAATTAAGTGAGAAAGCAAGTAAATATGCCACAACAGTTAACTCCAGAACCACTTGGCCTTGGCTTTCAGCCGGCCAAAACCAGAGACACTTAGCACAGAAATCGGAATAAGAGAGCCTACGTTTTTAGTGAGAATCTGAGAGTTCGAGTCTTTCTAAGGGGAGAGGGAGAAGGGTTTTAAATAGCACTAAATTAAGCAGACAAATAAGGTAATAAGTCAATCATACATACTTAAGGAAAATAATTCCATAATCAATTTAAGTCGGAGTTCACTCAGTTAGCAGAACATAACAACATATAATCAGGCAAGTACTACTTAAAATAGGGAAAGTATTATACAGAATCAATCAGTATTTAGATGTCGGGTCAAATAAGGTAAGTGAATAATGAGAACAGGTAAATCGAACCAAAAAGGAAATATCAGTAACATACAAAAAGGAAAGACTAAAATCTTAGTAAATGATTTCAAAACCCTAATTTTTTTGGGTAAACCATAAATCAATGGAGAAAACAAGGGTAAAAGTCACATGTCTCATGGAATGAACATAGATGGAAACATATTCACATAATCAAACAGATCGAGCCCTAAATAAAAGGTTCGAAGCCCTAATTAAGGTAAGCTATAAAAATCGATAAAGTCAGAAGTAAAGAATCAAATGTTTTAGTAAAAAAATGAGTATAGACAGAGAGTTATTAAAGAAAATATAATATTGAACCAAATGTGGTCCGATTAAAGAGGGTTAAAACCCTAATTTTAGGTAAGTAAAAGATTTAACGAAAAATAGGCCGATTGATGAGTAACAAAGTAAATGTAGACGAAGAATAAAATTAAAACAAACTAAATTAAACCAAATCTTGTTCGAACCAAAGATCTGAAAACCCTAACTGAAAGATACGAAAATATTCGTACTCACAGAGGTTAGGATGAACACAGACGAAAATAACCAACAGATAAGAGATTTTGAGTCATATTTGGTTCGAATCTCCCAAGATCTTCTTGACATTTGAGGCAAGCAAGTTAAGTAACACCCCAGATGAGTACCTAGTAAAAAAATAAGGCCAAATAACGTAAGTCATCGCTAAGTGATTCCATTTCAGAGTAGGAATCAAGGGGAAATGGGAGTGCGACACTAGGGTTTCAGAAGAGAAAAAAGGGAGGAAGAAGATGAGAGGAGAGTTTAGTGATAGAGGGTAGATGGGAAATGAATTAGGGTTAGGGGAGTTGGTATAATTAAAAGGGTGGGGTGATTGTGAGTCGTTGATCTTCAGAGATCAACGACTAGGATTTTAAAAGGGATTGGGTCAGGGTTTTAAACGGGTATGGGTCTGGGTTTGACGGGTATGGGTATTGGATATGGGGTATTGGGTTGGGGTAATGGGTAGTCTAGGTCCTAAATTAATTAAGAAAAGGGGCTAGGTTTTAGATACCCAATTAAATCAGTAATATAATTTATAAAAATAAATAATAAATAATAAAAATTTCATTTGTATATGAAAATAATTTAAAATAATTACTTAATATTATTAAAATATAAAAATCCATTTTTGTGTATAAATAATGTAATTATGCATATATGTGCTATTATTGCAAAATTATCGCAATTATAGCCTAAAGATGAAAATATAATTATACATAAAATGTTTTAAAATTATTATGAATATAAATGGTAAAAATTAGATAATAAATCATAATGAAATTATTTGTGATGTAATTAATAATTGTTTATGTAATAAAATACAGGAATAAATTGATTAAAAGTCTTTAAAAATTATAGAAAATTATGGGAAAATACGTGTTGATGCTCATGCACTATTTTGAAGGTATATATGAATTTAAAAAATATATATGTGGAAAAAAATTGGGTATCATCAGCAGTCTTCAGTGTTTGTTCAAGCAAAAGGATCTCACTTTTGAGGCAGGGGAGGTGGTTAGAGCTATTAACTATGATATCACCATATTGTATCATCCGGGAAGACTAATGTGGTGGCCGACGCATTGAGTAGGAAGGCAGTGAGTATGGGCAGCCTTGCATTCATTCCAGTCGGTGAGAGACTGCTAGCTTCAGATGTTCAGACTTTGGCCAACCAGTTTGTGATGTTGGATATTTTAGAGCCCAGCCGTGTTCTAGCTTGCACAGTCGCTCGGTCTTCCTTGTGTGAGTGTATCAAAGATCGGCAGTATGATGACCCTCATTTTTTGGTCCTTAGGGACACAGTTCGACACAGTGGTGCTAAGCAGGTTACCATTGGAGATGACGAAGTTTTGAAAATGCAGGGTTGCGTGTGTGTGCCTAATGTTGATGGGCTTCGTGAGTTGATCCTTGAAAGGCCCACAATTCTCGGTATTCTATTCACCCGGGCGCCACCAATATATACCAAGACCTACGACAACATTATTTGTAGAGGAGGATGAAAAAGGATATAGTTGCTTATGTAGCTCGGTGCCTGAATTGTCAGCAGGTGAAGTATGAGCATCAGAGACCCGGTGGTTTGCTTCAGCAAATAGAGATTCTTGAGTATAAGTGGGAGCGTATCACCATGGACTTTTTTGTTCGACTCCTACGGACTTAGAGGAAGTTCGATGCTATTTGGGTCATTATGGATAGGCTAACTAAGTCAGCACACGTCATTCCTGTGGCAGTTACCTATTATTCGAAGCGGTTGTCGGAGATTTATATTCGGGAGATCGTCCGTCTTCACGGTGTGCCCGTGTCTATCATTTCTGATCAAGGAATACAGTTTGCCTCTCACTTCTGGAGGGCATTACAGTGTGAGTTGGGTATGGGGGTTGAGCTGAGCACAACATTTCATCCTCACACAGACGGGCACTTCGAGCGTACTATCCAGATCTTGGAGGATATGCTCCGCACTTGTGTAATAGACTTTGGGGGAACGTGGGATCAGTTCTTACCCCTTGCAGAGTTCTCCTACAACAACAGCTACCACTCGAGCATTTAGATAGCTCCTTGTGAGGCATTATATGGTAAACGATGCAAGTCGTCAGTTGCGTGGTTTAAGCTGGGGGAGGCTCGATTGCTGGGTACAGATTTAGTACAGGAGGCCTTGGACAAGGTCAAGATTATACAGGATCGACTTTGCACAGCTCAGTCTAGGAAAAAGAGTTATGCCGACCGTAGAGTTTTTGATGTGGTATTCATGGTCGGGGAGAGAGTGTTGTTGTGGGTATCATCCATGAAGGGTGTTATGAGATTTGGGAAGAAGGGCAAGTTGAGCCCTAGATGTATCGGACCTTTTGAGATTCTTGAGAGAGTTGGGAGAGGTGGTTTATAGACTTGCGTTGCCTCCGGGGTTATCAGCATTTCATCCAGTATTCCATGTGTCCACGCTCTGGAAGTATCATGTGACCCGTACCACGTATTAAATTTCAGCTCAGTCCAGTTGGACAAGAATTTGACTTATGAGGAGGAGCCGGTAGCTATTCTAGAGCGACAGGTTCGTCAGTTGAGGTCAAAGATTTATCCTTCAATTCGAGTGCAGTAGAGAGGTCAGCATGTTGAGGCAGCTACTTGGGAGTCCGAGTCGGACATGCGGAGTAGATATCCCCACTTATTCACAAGTTCAGGTACTTTTCTATTTCCGTTCGAGGACGAACGGTTGTTTTAGAGGTGGAGATTTGATGAACCAAAGGGTCATATTATGTTTTAGAACCCAATTATGTGCTCTTTAGCCTTGAAAATCTCATTTTTACCCTCCTCGATTTGCGTACGCAGTCCGGACGTGTTTCTGAAAAGCTTTTATGTGGAAAATTGATGAAATAATAATTTTTGGCCTAAAAAGTTGATTCCATTTGACTTCAGTTAACGTTTTGAGAAAATGGACTCGGACCCGTGTCTTGACGGTCCCGGTAGGTCCGCAGTAAAATATGGGACCTGGGCGTATGCTCGGAATCGAATTCCGAGGTCCCTAGCTCAAGATATGAATTTTTGTTGAAAATTGAAAGACCGAAAATTTAATAATTTTAAGAAATTGGTTAATGTTTGATCTTGTTGGTATCGGGTCTGTAGTTTGGTTTCGGAACCCGGTACAGGTCCGTTATGATATTTAGTACTTGTTTGTGAAATTTGGTGAGGAACGGAGTTGGTTTGACATGATTTGGGCATTCGGTTGTGAAAATACAGGTTTTGAAACTTTATTAAAAATTTCATTCAATTTGCTGCTAAATTCGTAGTTTTAGATGTTATTTTGGCGATTTGATCGCACGCGCAAGTTCGTATGATGTTTTAGGACTTGTGTGCATGTTTGGGTTAGAGCCCCGAGGGATTGGGTGTCATTCGGACGATGCACAAGTTGAGTTTAAAACTCGACAAGGCTGCTGGTGCACCAGATCTGGTGTGCCCGCACCTGCGAGCTTTTGGTCGCAGGTACGAGCCAAGCTCCGCAGGTGTGACCCAAGAATGGGAGGCCAGTTTCTACAGATGCGAAATTTTCTTTGCAGGAGCGGGACCGAAGAAGCGGAACCAGTCCAAAGATGCGGCCCCAGCCGGCCCAGCCTTTTTCGCAAAAGCAGACACCTAATCTATAAAAGCGGATCCGCAGGTGCGACCCCTGCACTGAAGGTGCGAAAGTTGCTGGGCAGTGAGTTCACTTATATCAGGAATCAAGCCATTTCTTCATATTTTTCAAAAGATAGAAGACCTAGGGGCGATTTTCAAAAGACCATTTCTTCCTCAAAGTATAGGTAAGTGATTCTTAACTCGTTTCTTTCAATCTTTCACTTCATTTTACAAGATTTCAACCAAAAATCTAGGAATTTCGTGGTAGAAATTGGGGGTTTGGGTAGAATTAGGAATTTTTGGGAAATTGGAAATTAGACCTCAATTTGGGGTCGGATTTTGAAACTAGTTACATAATCGGGCTCGGGGGTGAATGGATGAATGGGTTTTTGGTCCGAACCTCGAGTTTTGACCAAGCGGGCCCGGGGTCGATTTTTGACTTTTTGGGAGAAATGTTGGGAAATCTAAATTTATGTATCGACGCTGATTTTTTTAGCAATATTTGATGTTATTAAGTTAATTGTGACTTGATACGAGTGGGTTGAAGGTGGAATCTAGAGGAAAAGTGGTACTAGAGCAGTGAGTGGCTTGTGGATCGAGGTAAGTGTTGTGTCTAACCTTGACTTGAGAGTTTAGGAACCTTTGCCTTATTTGTTATGTGATGAATCATGTGAGCTGCGTATACATGAGGTGACGAGTACCTATGCACCGCCAATTTACCTGTTTTACCTGTTTCTTTCCATACTCTTTATATTGTTTCTCCCCTGCTTTAGTTGTTACATGTTTATTTCATGCCTAATTGTTACATGTTAGATAATATGCTCTCTTGTTGAAGATATTTGTTACCCCGTAGAATTATTGTTCCCCGTTATTGGCTTAAGTTGTTCTTGTTGGCATTTTTGTGATATCCTGATTTGGTCTCGCTGAGTAGTATTAATTTTATAGAGTTTTATGGATTATATAGCTACCGGTTGCCTTGTTCCAAATTTTAAGTGTTGGTAAGGGCCTTGTGTGAATTTTATTACTTGTGTACACTATGTGTAATTTATTATGATTCGGTGGGATCGGGTTGCACGCCGCAACAGGAGGAATAAGGGAGAATTGATGAGGAGGAATAAGGGTGAATATGTTTATACGGTGGGATCGGGTTGCACGCTGCAACAGGAGGAATAAAGGTGGATTGATATGGAGTAATAAGGGTGAACTATCATATTGATATTGATATACTGTGGGATCGGGTTGCGCGTCGCATATAGGCATTAGGTTAGCTTGAATAGGCGAGTAAGAACTCGATAGATTCTTATGAGAAATATTAACCCTATCAACCAATGAACTAGATGAATCAGTTAATCAGTTCAACTGAAGAATACAATAGGAATGTTAGATATCCCACAACCCTAGATCGTTTTCATTACATTCATTAGTTATTTTTTTTAGTTTAATTACTTTAGCATCACTACTTTTGAGTTTAATCCTTATTTAGATAATAGAATAGTCTAATTTAGTTAATAGTTAATCACAGGTCCTCATGGGTTCGACATCCGACTTTTACTCACTTTATTACGTGACGACCGCGTATACTTGCGTGTGCATTTGGCCGCAATAAATTTTTGTCGTCGTTTCCGGGGACTTAGAAATTAGCTATTTTTCTAGATTAACATTTTCTTTTATCTATTTTTTTGTTTTAATTTAGTTAGTATTTTTTTTAAAATTTATATTAGCATGGCATCTTGGAATGAAAATTATTCGAATGATGGTTATTCTTATTTTGATGATCTTTGTCCATATTGTGAAGGACCCCAGTGGTGGAAATATTGTTATAATGTTCCTGGGAGCAAGTTGTGCGCACAATCTCAATCTTTTGAGTGGAATATTTGGAATATGTGTGGTGGTCAAGATGACCATTGGGATGATTGTCCTAATTCTTTTCATCCTTCTCTGAGCCCTTATTATGATCTTTCTAATAGTGTTTGTGAGTTTGATAGGAGCAATGAAGTGCAGGATATGAACCTGAGGCATATATTAGGGATATTCAAAGGCAAGTAGCAGACCAACAATATGAACTCAAAAAAGTTATGAAAAGAATGAGGGCAACAATTACAAGAATGAAGGCTAATATGGAAGAATTGAATAAAGAGAGTGAGTACCAGCAAGAGGAAAATTTCGAAAAGCAGGAGATTTTGAGTCAAACTTGGCCGCTAGAACAAGCTGAAAGATTGGAAATATATGAGACTCAACGTGAGAAAAATACAAATGAGATGAGATACTTTATAGAAGGAAGAGATGAATTGAGACAAGAGATCGATAAATTTGGCACTACTATTCATGACTTGGAGGCTCAATTGAATGCAAAGGTTGATGCGTCTAATGCCCAACAAAATAGTAATCAGTTGTGTTAAGCTGAAAAAGAGCTTATACGCCAAATTGAGGAGCTAAAAGTGAAGAATCCATCCTTCGAGCATATTCTTGTTGATGATGACCATGTTGAGAAAAGTACACTACAGCCATGTGAGAAAACAAATAATGTTATATTTGAAGACTCTTGTGCATGTAAATATGAGAATGTAAAGAGTAATATAATTCTAGAGTTAGGGCGTACTGGTCCTCATTCCATACATTTTTCAACATTATGTTTGGATGATGACATGGAAATCGAGTCATATGAGCCTTTGGAGGAGCCAATGGACGAGGAACGGGGTGCTTACATTCTTGAATTCGTCGTGCCAGAGAAAAAAAATTACATACCCTCATCTGAAGGCCAAGAACTGTAAAACGCGATATTGGTTGCTTGGCCCAATTAAATTTGTCTCACCGTCTAGGGAGCATAACATAAATCTTGAAGCCAAATTAGGGGCTCAATTCATAAGTTTGAGGTGGAGAAAAAAGTGGTTCATGTCGTGGCGCGACGTTAAATGAGGCGCTTGTTGGGAGGCAACCCAATTTTACTGCTTTCTTTTAGTTTTGATTTTTTTTCTAATTGTGTTATTTGTGTAGTGTTGTTTTATTTTGTAGGTTTTTTATCATAGGAAGCAAATCCATAGGAAGTGTGCAACAGCGAGCCAGATGGTTGGAACTAAGTGTTGGGTGCCCATACAAAAGACCATCCTTGGGAGAAGTCTGAGTACCCTGTGAGCTGTTATTGCTTTGGCCTTCGGCCTTCCAGGGAGTTCTCTTACCCTCTTTATTTTAATTATGATGTGCATTAAGGACACTGGATTCCTTTAAGTGTAGAGTGGGAAAATTCCTCTAGATAATTATTAGTAGTATGTTAGAAAATGTTAACTTCTTATTTCAATTTTAGCTTCTTATTTTTGTTTTCTTAGTAGTGTAGTATTTTAGTAGCTTAATTTTTTTTAATGTGGAAAATAAGAAAAATAAAAAAAAAATCGAAAAAGGTAGAAAATTTGGACTTTTCCCTACGATGGATCTCCTAGACAGTTTTCTTGAGGGATTAAAGTCTAAACAAAAATCCAAAAATATGTCTTTTAGCTTTCTTTAAGTAGTAATAATCCCCTGTGATTTTTCTTTGTGCCTCGATTCTTTTTCATGGGATGTAGTTTGAATCGGATAGTAGTTTTTCCTTTTATTTTTTTATTTTTAGAGTAGGTTAGAACTTAGGGAATAAATGGAAGAAAGATGAGATTCCTATGCGCCCTTGAATTGTTTGATAGTAGCGTATTTAGGCTTTGCCATGTGTAGTATCTTCCCTATATTTTAAAATTGATCATGATGTCTTGCTTAGTTGGATAGCATGTTTTGTGACGCCTATGTCTCGTTTTCTTGACTTGTGTTCACTTTGTGATTAATGCTTAATATCTCGTGGCTCCGTGAATACTTGAATGAATTTGAAGGTCGGAGTATGACCGTCCTTAGTGAATCATGTGCCATGTGTGGTGAGATTTTTGTGTAGTCCATGTGTTTGTGATTGAGTCTAGAACTTGCCCGGTATGTGATTTGAAGCGAAATTTTAGGTGGTGCTCGATTTGAAAATGATTTTAGGTTTTCTTTGATCTTTTTGAGCTTATTGCTTACCATAAACAAAATTTTATCCTAGCTAACCCTTTTGATGCTATAGACTTTTATTTGACACCCACATTACGAGCCTATACCCATTTTATTCTTAATTGGTATTGTTTTAATCCTTTTACCTCTTAAATCTATTTAATTATAAAATGAGCGCTAGAAGAGGTAAGAAGGGACTAAGTGTGGGGTGAATTTTGAGTGGAACCAATGGAATGAAGAAACGTGCACATATTTTTGTAAAAGAATACACCGCTAGTGGAAAATTCAAAAGAAAAAAAAATTATAAATGTTGAGAGTGATCTTGTTTGTGAAATTGAAGTGGATTGAAGAATGTGCTTAAGTTTTCTATGTGATTTGTTAAAGTGTTTAGGAGGGTGAACCACTAATCCTAAATATATCATACCCGTCCCTTAGCCCACATTACAACCATGAAAAAGTCCTAATTGATTTTAGATCGAGTGAGCCTACATTAGTGGAGATTTACATTATGGGCAAGCCTATGGTACCAATTACATGCATCCGACTTCTTTTGTGAGAGTGAGTGATTTCTTTGATATATGTGAGTCCTTAATATATATTTGATCATGAAATTTGAATGTGTGGATTCAACTTACTCTCTTGTTCTTGTTGTGAGGGAACATGGTTTCACGAGGGATAGGTAACGTTATTAAACTTCTCTGTGATGTTGGATGTACAAGCCATGAATGCATTCTGACATTGAGTCAGTTTTTGAGGCTAGGATCATTATGAACACATTGTCTTTATTGTGAATAGTGTTGAAGAATGGAATAACTAAAGGGAAGTGTAAGTGATTGCATATGCTAAAGTTTAATTGTTGCTATGAACTATGGTCATAGGTGCAATGTGCTTTTGTGATGAACCAAAAGTTCATCCCGTATAATTTTAGCTAAATTTGTGTTTTGAGGCCATGAAATCCTCCTTATATCTTACCTCGATTTGTGTGCACAGTGCAGGCGTATTGTCGGGAAGCCGTTATGTGAAAAATTTATTAAAATGATAGTTTTGTGTTGAAAATTGAATAAAGTTGACTTTGGGTAAATGGACCCGGACCTGTGATTTGACGATCCTGGAGGATCCGTAGGAAAATATGGGACTTGGGCATATGCCCGGAATCAAATTCCGAGGTGCCAAGTCCGAGAAATGAATTTTTAAGAAAATTATATTCTGAAAAATATAAAGGTTTTTTAAAAATGAGATTTGATGTGAAACCTGTGAAACCAGGCCCGTATTATGGTTCCAGAGCCCGAAAGAGGTTCAATATGCCTTATATGTGTTATCTGTGAAATTTGGTTACAAAAAGGACTCAGTTTGAGGTGATTCGCACTAAAAATGGAAAAACTAGATGTTTTTGAAGATTAAACAAATTTCATTGATTTTGAGGCTTAATTCGATGTTTATGATGTTATTTTAGTATTTTGATTACTTGAATAAGTTTGTAGGATGTTTATGAGGTCGTGTGTGTATTTGGTTTGAGCCCCGAGGGCTCGGGTGAGTTTCGGGTAGGTGTCGGAGTGCTAAAACTAGGAAAAATCTGGTGTGAGTGTATTTTTTTCTGGTGTCTGATGTGTCACACTATGCGATCGCATAGGTATAGTTGTGATCACATAGCAGTGTGTGTGGGGTGAGATTGTTACACTGCGCGATCGGATAGGTGGNGAGGAGGAGGGGGGGGGGGGGGGGGGGCTGGTCAGTTGCCTTGTGCGATCGCGTTTGACCTTCTGCGATCGCAATGCCTAGGGAACCTTCCACTGTGCGATCGCAACTCTCCTTCCGTGATTACATAGGTCTAAATCGACCAGTCATTTTTTATAGTCTAAAAACATAACCATTACGGGATAAACCCATTTTTTCACAACTTCTTCTTCTCACTCCTCCTTGGGCGATCTTTGAAGGGAAACTTCACCATAGCTTCATAAGTAAGTGATCTTAACTTCATTTTTTTTCCATTTTCATCAACATTTATTAGATTCTAGGCCTAAAATTATGGAATTAAAGGTAGAAAATTTGGTTTTTGGGTTGAGTTAGGGCTTTTCAAATTTTTGGGAATTTGACCTCGTTTTTGGGGTCGGATTTCAAAACAAATTATATATTCGGGTTTTTGTCCAAACCTTGTGTTTCGACTAAGCGGGCCCGGGGTCGAATTTTGGAATTTTTGGAAGAATGTTGGGAAATCTATATTTAAGCATTGGAATTGAATTGTTTAGCATTTATTGATATTATTGAGTCGATTATTTATAGATACGATTGTTTTGGAGTCGGGTTCAAAAGGAAAAGCGGTGGTAGAGGCTTGATTTACATTCTTGGAGCTGATGTAAGTGTTTGGCCTAACCTTAGCTTGAGGGAATAGGTGCTGAGTCATATGTGCTACGTGTTATTATCATGTTCAATGTATATGTGAGGTGGCGAGTACCTATACCTTGTTGTCAAGCATGCCCGTGAGTCATAACTTATAGTATATGAGTTTTTTCTTCGATAGCCACTGTGTTATGAAGTAGATTTCATCTTGGATATTATTCAATTGTTGGAAATACTTGATTGTGAACACTGTTGATTAGTTGTTCGGTTGAGGATTATTTGGTTGTGTTGTACGTTCAGTGAGATTGGTTATAACTTTGTCCCCTGTCGGGACGATGATATTTCTGTTATTGTTCCCTTGCCGGGATGTTGAGAAATTATGGTATGTATTGTGGTTATTCCTTGACAAATTATGTTCTGGTTATTGATTGAGTGAGGAAGAGTGTAAAGCACGAAGGGTGATGTCGTGCCATGATTTATATTTAAAAGCACGAAGGTTAATGTCGTGCCGATATTGTGATTTTAAAAGCAAGAAGGGTGATGTCGTGCCATGATTTATATTTAAAAGCACGAAGGTTAATGTCGTGTCGCTATTGTGATTTTAAAAGCACGAAGGTTAATGTCGTGCCGATATTGTGATTTTAAAAGCAAGAAGGGTGATGTCGTGCCATGATATTGTGAGGTAAAAGCACGAAGGGTGATGTCGTGCACTTGTTTTGGTGAGAACGAGAGTAAAGCACGAAGGGTGATTCCGTGCACTTGTTTGTTCTCTATTGTTATTTTGATACTAGACGGTTGTTATGTTTCTGTTACTCAATAAGTGTTTTCCCCTTTTGTACCCTGGCACGTTTTTCCCGTATTTGTACTTAACTATTGACTTCCTGTCATTATTTCAATTATATATTATTGAATTGTACAGGTGTTTATTATATGTCGTGTCCTAGCCTCGTCACTACTTCAGCGAGGTTAGGCTCGGCACTTACTCCGTACATGAGGTCGGTTGTACTGATGCTACACCTGCACTACTTTATGCTGTGCAGATTACGGTACCGAACCCGGTGGACAGTTATCGAGGGAGTATCCTTCAATCCACAGGCAACACTGAGGTAGTCCTGCAGGCGTCTGCAGGCCTTGGCTTCACCATCTATTTCTTTCCTTCTGTCTTATCTTGTATTTTTAGACAGCTACACTTGTTTATTTCAGGGACATGTTTTTAGTAAATGTTAGACTGTCCGTGAAATTGTAACACCAGTTCTAGGGATATGTTTAAGGAAGTTTCATGAGATGTATTATTTAAGTTGTTGAATTTATTATCTTCTGCATTCTTATTTCTATTGTTCTTGTATTTCACTTTTTAAATGCTAAATAACAAAGGAATAAAATAGAATATCCAGTAACGTTGGCGTATCTAGCAGGTTCAACGTTAGACGCCATCACGGCCTGAAGGTGAGATTTCGGGTCGTGACAATTTGGTATCAAAGCACTAGGTTGCTTAAGTCTCACAATTCACGGACGAACCTGTAAAGTCTGAGGGATCGGTACGGAGACGTCTGTACTTATCCCCAGAGGCTGTAAAGTTAGGAATAACTTCACATTTCTTCTTCTCTCTCGTGCAGTTTGCATTCTAATGCTAACTGATTTTCTATTCTATTCTCTCGTAGATGGCGAGAATGCATGCTTTCTCATCTACCGATCAGCAGCCCGATCCTCCAGTTGCAGCTCCTGCGAGAGGCCGAGGACGAGGCCGAGGCCGTGCTAGAGGCCGAGGTAGAGCCAAGGCTCAGCCCAGAGCAGCAGCACCAGTAGAGGACCCTCAGGTAGACTGTGTTGGTGAGATTCCTGCTCAGGCAATTCCAGTTGGACCAGCTCAGGTCCCAGAGGAGTTCATTGCTCCATTTCTTCAGGAAGCTCTGGTCCGTTTAGTGGGCCTTATGGAGAGCGTGGATCAGGCCAGTCTTCTCCCTACTGCACCAGCCATCTCTCAGGCTGGGGGAGGGACCCAGACTCCTGCTACCCGCACACCAGAGCAGCTATCTCCTCAGTTCCAGACTCCAACACCTCAGACAACTAGAGCAACTTAGTCGGGTTTTGTGGCACAGACAGTTAAGGGGAAGCCATGTCTGCCTATGCTTTGTGGAGGTTGGACCGGTTCACCAAGCTATTTTCTACTACATTTACTGATGCGCCATCAGAGGATCCCCAATATTTCTTGGATAGTTGCTATGAGGTTTTTCGAAACATGGGCATTGTGGAGTCCAATGGAGTTGATTTTGCTACATTATGTCTTTCTGGTGCTGCCAAGACTTGGTGTAGGGATTTCTGTTTGACCAGAGCAGCTAGGTCTTCGCCCTTGACTTGGGCTCAGTTCTCCGAGTTATTCTTGAAGAAGTTTCTACAAGTTACTCAGAGAGAGGGTCTTCGGAGGTAGTTTGAGCGCCTCCAGTAGGGATCTATGACTATTACACAGTATGAGACCAGGTTCATTACTTTGGCCTGACATGCTATCATGATACTCCCCACTGATCGTGAGAGGGTGAGAAGGTTTATTAAGGGTCTAGCTCAGCCTATTAGACTCCAGATGGCCAGAGATACAGGTACTGATATTTCATTCCAGGAGGCGGTCAATGTGGCCAGGCGTGTTGAGATGGTCTTATTGCAGGGCAGTGGTTAGGGGTCTGACAAGAGACCTACCCATTCCGGTCGATTTAGTGGTGCCTCATCTGGAGGCAGATATTCCTTTGGCAGAGGTCATCCTCCTAGGCCATAACAGTCAGCGCTTCAAGTATCCCGCAGTGCACCATCAGCTCCTATCAGTGCACCGCTGCTTCAGAGCTTCCAGGGTGGTTACTCTGGTCGATAGGGACAGTTCAGGGCCAGCAGCAGAGGGCTTGTTACTCTTTTGGTGATCCAGGGCACATTTCTAGGTTGACCCAGAGATGTTCAGGTTGGAGGGGCTCCGCCCCGGTGCTATGCTATTCCTGCCAGGCCTGAAACTGAGTCCTCTGATGCAGTTATTACAGGTATAGTTTCACTTTGCAGCAGAGATGCTTTGGTTTTATTTTATCCGGGGTCTACATTCTCCTATATGTCTTCATATTTTGGCCCTTATCTGAGCATGCACCGTGATTCCCTGAGTACTTCTGTATGTGTGTCTACCCCGGTGGGTGATTCTATTGTGGTAGATCGAGTCTACCGTTCATGATTTATTGGTGTTCTGGAGACTCATGTAAATCTTTTGCTTCTTGATATGGTTGACTTCGATGTTATTTTGGGGATGGATTGGTTATATCCCTACCATTCTATTCTAGATTGTCATGCCAAGACAGTGACCTTGGCCTTGCCAGGAGTACCTCGTTTGGAGTGGAGACAGACTCCTAGTCATTCTTCCGGTAGAGTTATTTCATATATGAAGGCTCGACGTATGGTCGAGAAGGGTTGCTTGGCCTATTTGGCCTATGTTCGTGATTCTAGTGCTGAGGTTCCTTCTATGGAGTCTGTGCCCGTGGTTCGTGAGTTTCTAGAGGTTTTACCTGCTGACCTGCCGGGTATTCCACCCGACAGGGACATTGACTTTTTCATTGAGTTGGCTCCGGGCACTCGGCCCATTTCTACCCCGTCGTATCGTATGGCACGCCAGAGTTGAAGGATCAGTTACAGGATTTTTTGGATAAAGGCTTTATTAGGCCTAGTGTTTCTCCGTGGGGTGCCCCAGTGTTGTTTGTCAAGAAGAATGATGGCTCGATGAGGATGTGTATTGACTACCGGCAGTTGAACAAGGTTACTATAAAGAATAAGTATCCTTTTCCAAGGATTGATGATTTATTCGACCAACTTCAGGGTGCTTCAGTGTTTTCCAAGATTGACTTTAGATCTGGTTACCATCAGCTGAGGATTAGGGTGTCTGATTTCCCTAAGACATCATTTCGTACTTGGTATGGGCATTATGAGTTCTTGGTGATGTCATTTGGGTTGACAAATGCCCCCGCTGCTTTTATGGAGTTGATGAACCGGGTGTTCAGGACCTATTCGGACTCATTTGTGATTATTTTCATTGATGATATTTTGATTTACTCCCGTAGCCGTGAGGAGCATGAGCAGCACCTTCGAGTCGTCCTCCAGACCCTGAAGGATAGTCAGTTATATGCCAAATTTTCCAAGTGTGAGTTCTGGTTGGGTTCGGTTGCATTTCTAGGCCATATGGTATCATCAGAGGGATCCCAAGAAGATTTCAGCAGTCAGAGATTGGCCTAGTCCCACTTCAGCTATAGAGATTCGGAGTTTCTTTGGCTTAGCAGGATATTATCACCGGTTTGTGAAGGGTTTTTCATCCATTGCAGCCCCGATGACCAGATTGACTCAGAAGGGTGCCCAGTTTAGGTGGTCAGATGAGTGTGAGGCGAACTTTCAGAAGCTCAAGACAGCCTTGACCACGGCACCGATGTTAGTTTTGTCCACAAGTTCAAGGCCATATACCGTGTATTGTGATGCTTCACGGGTGGGACTTGGTGCAATGTTGATGCAGGATAGCAAGGTTATAGCCTATGCTTCTCGTCAGTTGAAGTTTCATGAGAAGATCTATCAAGTTCATGATTTAGAGTTAGCAGCTATTGTTCATGCATTGATGATTTGGAGGCATTATCTGTATGGGGTGCCATGTGAGGTGTTCACGGATCATAAGAGTTTGCAGTATTTGTTCAAGCAGAAAGAGTTGAATATGAGGCAGAGGAGACGGTTAGAGCTGTTGAAGGATTATGACATTACCATCTTATATCATCCGGGGAAGGCCAATGTGGTAGCCGATGCTCTGAGTCGGAAGTCAGCCAGTATGGGTAGTCTTGCTTATTTATCAGTCGGAGAGCGACCACTTGCTTTAGATGTAAAGGCTTTAGCCAACCGGTTCATGAGATTGGAGGTTTCTGAGACTGGCAGTGTTTTGGCCCATAATGTGGCCCGTTCTTCATTGTATGATCGTATTCGGGCCAGGCAGTATGATGATCGTCATTTGTGTGTTCTTAGAGATACGATCCGGCACGGAGGTGCCAAGCATGTCACAGTTGATGATGAGGGAGTTTGAGGATGTAGGGTCGTATTTGTGTACCCGATGTTGATGGCATTCGTGAGTTGATATTGCAGGAGGCCCATAGTTTTCGGTATTCCATTCATCCGGCACCGCAAAGATGTACCAGGATTTGTGGCAGCATTATTGGTGGCGGAGGATGAAGAAGGATATTGTAGCATATGTGGCTAGGTGCTTGAACTGTCAGCAGGTGAAGTACGAGCACTAGAGACCCGGTGGTTTGATGTAGCAGATTGAGCTTCCCGAGTGGAAGTGGGAGCATATCACCATGGATTTCGTAGTTGGACTCCCACGGACTCAGAGGATGTTTGATGCAGTGTGGGTCATTGTGTATAGGCTGACTAAGTCAGCACACTTCATTCCAGTATCAGTTTCGTATTCTTCAGAGAAGTTGGCAAAAATCTACATCAGGGAGATTGTTCGCCTGCATGGTGTGCCTGTGTCCATTATTTCTGATCAAGGTACTCAGTTTACCTCCCATTTCTGGAGAGTATTTCAGTGTGAGCTGGGCACACGGGTTGAATTGAGCACAACATTTCATCCTCAGACGGACGGACAGTCCGAGCGTACTATTCAGATTTTGGAGGATATGTTGGAAGCATGTATCATTGATTTTGGAGGTTCATGGGACCAGTTCTTGCCTTTAGCTGAGTTTGCCTACAGCAACAGCTATCAGCCGAGCATTCAGATGGCTCCATATGAGGCATTGTATGGTAGGTGGTGTCGGTCTCCAGTTGGGTGGTTCGAGCCGGGAGAGGCTAGATTGTTGGGTTCAGAGTTAGTCCAGGATGCCTTGGATAAAGTGAAGATTATTCAAGATAGACTTCGTACAGCTCAGTCCAGGAAGAAGAGTTATGCGGACCGCAGAGTTCATGATTTGTCATTTATGATTGGAGACCGGGCATTTCTTCGGGTGTCGCCCATGAAGGGTGTGATGAGGTTCGGAAAGAAGGGCAAGTTGAGCCCTAGGTTCATTGGTCCATTTGAGATTCTGGACAAGGTGGGAGAGGTGGCCTACATACTTGCTTTGCCACCTAGTCTATCAGCCGTACACCCGGTGTTTCATGTATCTATGCTTCGGAGGTATATTGTCGATCCCTCTCATGTACTTGATTTCAGCGGTGTCCAGTTGGACAAGGATTTGACTTATGAGGAGGAGCCAGTAGCCATATTAGCTCGGCATGTTCGTCAATTGAGATCGAAGAGTTATCCTTCGATTCGTGTTCACTGGAGAGGTCAGCCTATTGAGGCAGTACTTGGGAGTCCAAGTCCGATATGCGGAGCCTATATCCCCATCTTTTTCCCGATTCAGGTATCCTTCTATATCCGTTCAAGGACGAACGGTTGTTTTAAAGGTGGAGATTGTGATGACCCAAAAAGTCATCCCGTGTAATTTTAGCTACATTTGTGTTTCGAGGCCATGAAAACCTCCTTATATCTCACCTCAATTTGCGTGCGCAATCCGGACGTATAGCCGGGAAGCCGTTATGTAAAAAATTGATAAAAATGATAGTTTTGTGTTAAAAATTAAATAAAGTTGACTTTGATCAACATTTTTGGTAAACGGGCCCGGACCCATGATTTGACGGTCCCAGAGGATTCGTAGGAAAATATGGGACTTGGGCGTATGCCCGAAATCGAATTCCGAGGTGCCAAGTCCGAGAAATGAATTTTTGAAGAAAATTATTTTCTGAAAAATATAAAGGTTTTTGAAAATGAGATTTGATGTGAAACCAGGCCCGTATTATGGTTCCGGAGCCCAAAACAGGTTCAATATGTCTTATATGTGTTATCTGTGAAATTTGGTAAGAAACGGACTCAGTTTGAGGTTCGGACTAAAAATGAAAAAATTAGATGTTGTTGAAGTTTAAAGGAATTTTATTGATTTTGAGGCTTAATTCGATGTTTTATGATGTTATTTTGGTGTTTTGATTACTTGAGTAAGTCCGTAGGATGTTTATGAGGTCGTGTGTGTATTTGGTTTTGAGCCCCGAGGGCTCGGGTGAGTTTCAGATAGGTGTCAGAGTGCTAAAACTAGGAAAAATCTGGTGTGAGTGTATTTTTTTCTTATGTCTGATGTGTTACACTATGCGATCGCATAGGTATAGTTGCGATCGAATAGCAGCGTGTGTGGGGGTGAGATTGTTGCACTGTGCAATCGCATAGGTGGGCCTGCGACCGCACAGGGGTGTAGGTGAGCTGGGGGTGGCTGGTCAGTTGCCTTGTGCGATCGCGTTTGACCTTTTGTGATCGCAATGCCTAAGGGACCTTCCACTATGCGATCTCAACTCTCCTTCCACGATCGCATAGGTCTAAATCACCCAGTCATTTTTTAAAGTCTAAAAACATAACCCATTATGGGATAAACCCATTTTTTCACAACTTCTTCTTCTCACTCCTCCTTGGGCGATCTTTGAAGGGAAACTTCACCATATCTTCATAGGTAAGTGATCTTAACTTTATTTTCTTCCATTTTCATCAACATTTATTAGATTCTAGGCCTAAAATTATGGAATTAAAGGTAGAAAATTGGGTTTTTGGGTAGAGTTAGGACTTTTCGAATTTTTGGGAATTTGACCTCGTTTTGGGGTCGGATTTCAAAACAAATTATATATTCGGGCTCGTGGGGGAATGGGTGATCGGGTTTTGGTCCGAACCTCGTGTTTCGACCAAGCGCGCCCGCGGTCGAATTTTAGAATTTTTGGAAGAATGTTGGGAAGTCTATATTTAAGCACTAGAATTGAATTGTTTAGCATTTATTGATATTATTGAGTCATTTATTTATAGATACGATTGTTTTGGAGTCGGGTTCAAAAGGAAAAGCGGAGGTAGAGGCTTGATTTACATTCTTGGAGTCGATGTACGTGTTTGGCCTAACCTTAGCTTGAGGGAATAGGTGCTGAGTCATATGTGCTACGTGTTATTATCATGTTCAATGTATATGTGAGGTGGCGAGTACCTAAACCTTGTTGTCAAGCATGCCCGTGAGTCATAACTTATAGTATATGAGTTTTTTCTTCGATAGCCACTGTGTTATGAAGTAGATTTCATCTTGGAGATTATTCAATTGTTGGAAATACTTGATTGTGAACACTGTTGATTAGTTGTTCGGTTGAGGATTATTTGGTTATGTTGTACGTTCAGTGAGATTGGTTATAACGGTGTCCCTTGCCGGGACGACGATATTTCTGTTATTGTTCCCTTGCCGGGATGTTGAGAAATTATGGTATGTATTGTGGTTCTTCCTTGCCAAATTGTGTTCTGGTTATTGATTGGGTGAGGAAGAGTGTAAAGCACGAAGGATGATGTCATGTCATGATTTATATTTAAAAGCACGAAGGTTAATGTCGTGCCGATATTGTGATTTTAAAAGCACGAAGGGTGATGTCGTGCACTTGTTTTGGTGAGAACGAGAGTAAAGCACGAAAGGTGATGTCATGCACTTTTTTGTTCTCTGTTGTTATTTTGATACTAGACGGTTGTCATGTTCTGTTACTCAATAAGTGTTTTCCCCTTTTGTACCCTTGCACGTTTTTCCCGTATTTGTACTTAACTGTTTACTTCCTGCCGTTATTTCTATTATATATTATTGAATTGCACAGGTGTTTATTATTTTTCGTGTCCTAGCCTCGTCACTACTTCACCGAGGTTAGGCTCGGCACTTACTCAGTACATGGGGTCAGTTGTACTGATGCTACACCTGCACTTCTTTATGATGTGCAGATTACGGTACCGGACCCGGTGGACAGTGATCGAGGGAGTATCTTTCAGTCCACAGGCGACACTGAGGTAGTTCTGCAGGCGTCCGCAGGCCTTGGCTTCACCATCTATTTCTTTCCTTCTGTCTTATCTTGTATTTCTAGACAGCTACACTTGTTTATTTCAGACACATGTTTTTAGTAAATCTTAGACTGTCTGTGAAATTGTGACACCAGTTCTGGGGATATGTTTAAGGAAGTTTCGGAGATGTATTATTTAAGTTGTTGAATTTCTTATCTTCCGCATTCGTATTTCTATTGTTCTTGTATTTCACATTTTAAATGCTAAATAACAAAGGAATAAAACAGAATATCCAGTAACATTGGCTTGTCTAGCGTGTTCAACGCTAGGCGCCATCACGACCCGAAGGTGGGATTTCGGGTCGTGACCACTTTTAATGTGAGGAGATTAATTTTGTTTCATCTACTATAGTTATGTTTTGTTCAAGATGAACAAAAGTTTAAGTGTGAGATAACGATGTTGGGCATATTTTTATATGTTTCGATATTAATTTACTCACATTTTACCGCTTTTTGGTTATATTTGATACTGAATACGCCCAACTTAGCTTTGATTATTGAGTTTTATATTTATTTGGGTTTTAATAAATTAATAATGTAGGTACTTTGAAGAAAAAATTTGAAGCAAAGTAAAAAAGTAAAAGTTAGTTATGGATGTCAAGTAACTAAAATTTGAGGCATTGGAGACTTTAGTTGAAGAATTGAATATGGAGCTCTTTGTTCTCAAATTGAAGGATCACTACAAGAGTTAAATTAAGCAAAGTCCAAATAGTATGTGGCAGCAACAAAAAATGTGATTGGAAAAGACAAACTGAAAATTTAATAGTGGAAGGCGTCAAAGTTTGATTACAAGCACACAAAGAAATGATAAAGAATGGAAAAGTTAGACAAGTAATAAATTGAAGCAGCAAACATAAAGAAGTCAGGCGACACAAGGAATTTGAAGGCAAACGTTTCTGGTGTGTGCGCCAAGGCCAAGGCCAAGGCCAGCGTCCGTAGGACCTCGTCAATCAATGAACTAGATGAATCAGTTAATCAATTCAATTGAAGAATATAATAGGAGCATTAAATAACCCATAATTCTAAATCATTTTTATTACATTAATAATATAAAAATTTATTCTTCCTCTATTTAAAGTTTATTAGTTATTTTTTTTTTAGTTTAATTACTTTGGCATTACTACTTTTGGGTTTAATCCTTGTTTAGATAATTTGATAGTCTAATTTAGCTAATAGTTAATCACAAGTCCCTGTGGGTTCGACATCCGAATTTTAGTCACTTTATTACTTGACGACCGCGTATACTTGCGTGTGTGTTTGCCCGCAACAACAATAATTAGTGTTTGACCAAACTTTTAAAAAGTGTTTCTAAGTGTATTTTTCTCAAAAAAATATTTTTCAAAATAGTACTTTTAAAAAAAACTATTTTTTTCTGTTTCTCAAAAACTATTTCTGCTTCTACTTGCAAACACTTATTTTCCTTCTAAAAGTTTGATCAAACAACTTAACTTTGACAAAAAGCAAAAAACTTTGGCCGAATAGGCTATTCATTATATGCATTAACAATGTATAAAAGAAAACTTATCGATATAATTTAACATATTGAGTAAAAATTCTATGCTAGAAATTAAGCAAGAAAAGAGAAAAGCTACCCGTGTATTACTACTACCTCATATTACATGGTGAAAGAAACATGCACAAACATAAGTATGACTCTGAATGCTTTCCCTGTTTTTTCAACACTAGAAGAAAACGATGGAGTTACGTTAATACACCACAAGACAAATTTGGAATGAAGCACTTATATAATTGTGGAGAAAAGAACAAATTACAATTGAAAACTCAAGCTTTAGCAGCTAAAATATTCATACTTATTTTCATGTTCAAGCTTTTCGCTTTGATAACATAGTAGCCACCAAAAGTAAAAAGAACAAACTAAAAACAATCATTGTACAAATTATAGAATTTCATTTTTCATATCCAAACTTTCCAAATTTGCGACCTAATGCTAACAAACGAGAGAAACAAACTTACTACCAGAACATGTATTATATATTTTACAGCCTAGTCAAGAGGAAACAATTGTTGCATTCTACAAATCACTAAACAGCTAGAAAATTCTAAATGTAGAAAACAAAAACAAAGAGAAAGACAAAGGTGAAGTATATAAGGAAATTAGGCACAAAGCTTCAATTAGTTGGAGCAATAAACAACAGCTACTACTACGTGTCATGCGTCAGTCCCAAACAAGTTGAGATCGACCGTAAGTTGGAGTTGTAGTTACAACAAAAATGGAGTCAAGATCAGGAGGGTGGAAAAACCCATTCTTGGGCTGCTGTTTCTTCTTTGCCGTTGCGCTGTTCTCAGTCTTTTTCCTCGGAGCTGGTGGACATTCTAATGGCGCTTGTATTCGACATTCTTGGTTCTTTGGTGTTGTACATTCTTCCTCCATTCTACTCATTATTTATTATTCTCCTTGAAAATATAGTATCCTTAATTTTAACACAAATATTTAGGTAGAAAATATGTGTTTTATAGAGGAGAAAAAAAAAAAAGAGGACGCGGTAGGAGAGTGTTAAAGAAGATTTGATCAGAAAATGGTGGAAGCTGAAGGAAAAGCAGCCAACGTGGGGGAAAGGATGTGGAATATAAAACATTGGGTTAACCCCTTTGTGTTTGAATATTTGACTTGTATATTATACTTGTGATAATACAAGAAAAAATTCTACGACTATTAATATTTAAATTTTGATAGTTCAGTGAAATTTATTATAAGAATAATGTACTAAAATAAATATTAGTGATTGGAAATAGAGAAAGTTTTATAGAAATGATTATTATATCACACATTTTGGGATTTGCCTTTTACATTTGATAGCATTAAAACAAATCTTGTTTTCTTTTAGTGTTTCATATATTAGTATGAAATAAATTTAATTTATCAAAACTATTAATATTCTAGGCATGCATTGGTATTAAAATTCATACTACTATTTTATAGGTACAATTAACACTGTATTAGTCAAACTTTTTTTGAAAAAAAAAACAAAAAAAAATTGACAGTTAAGAATGGGTTGGCACCGACTTATGTCTGAGCTGTGTGTGTTTGGAACGTGGTCCATGTAAAGACCGCGTATTTTGACAGTTCAAAATCGGCGGCGCCCTTACATTATTTGGGTTGGCAATTTTGGCGGGAAAATTAGGGGCTGTGGAACTGAATTTCCACCGTTGGATCAATCATTGTTTTGTAAGTGAAGATTCGTAGTTGTACCTCATGGATTATTACTTCCTCTGATCTAATTTATGTGAACCTACGTGACATGAATAATAATTTTTGAAATTTATGGTTCTAAACAAATTAAAAAGGAGCTCAGCATAATTATGTGGTTATAAATGTTTCTCATTAAGGTTAAAATTGTAAGTTAGCTAACTTATTTCCAAATTTAGAAAGAGATTATTCTTTTTTAACAGATCAAAAAAGAAATAAGCTGAAACAAAGGGAGTACAAGTTTTCTTGTTTTACTACTATTAGTACTCCATGTCAATGAAAGTGGGCGTTTGGACATAAGAATTGTAAAATTCCAAGAAAGTGCGAAAAACTTTTTCAAATGAAAATAGTATTTAAAATTTAGAGTTATGTTTGGATAAAAATATAATTTTTGATTGTTTTTGAAGTTTTGTGAGTGAAAATTTTGAAAAATAACTTTTTGGAGTTTTTCAAATTTTCAAAAATTATAAAATGCATTTTCAAGTAAAAATTAGAAATTTTATGGACAAACACTAATTTCGTAAAAAAATAAAAACAAGTTTAAAAAAAAAATTCTTATGTCCAAACGGGCTCAAAATATGATAAGATTGAATAACCTTGACACTCAAAAAGTACAATGTTTTTTGAAAATTTTATCAAGTATATAATAATGGGGGAATGAAAGGACAACGTAGGCTGCTTTTCATTAGCAGTATAATACTACCTTCGGTCTATAATAAGTGATCAATTTATTTTTGATACGTCCATTAAAAAAAATATTAAATTCTATACAAATATATCTAGTATGACTAAACTACCCTTAATTAAATATTTAATGTGAGGAGTAAGAATACTTTTTAGGAATATGTACATAAGAGTTATTTTGTAAAAATAAATTGAATTCTTTCTTGATTATATAAACAGACACTTATTTTGAAACAGAACAAAAAAGCAAATTGATCACTTATTATGAAACAGAGGGGGAGTAATTTACATGAAGTTGGGTGTTACCTAGGGACAGAATGAAACTATGAAAGTACTTCATAGTACTAGATTGGACTTTGAAGCAATAATAAAATTATCTTATTATAATTTAAAGAAATTAGAATTAACGACTAGTATTTGCATCAACAATTCTCACCCGTAATTGCGAGTTTTTTCGTACATCGAACTACCCGTTTTAGAGCTTCCTCAAAAAGATAATACTAAAAATTACGTGTTGTATCTATCTCCTGCAGAAATGGAAAACGGATACTACGCGGTTCCTAGGTCAGCAAAAGCAACCTTATTGACTTTGATTTCAAGTCAGCATTGGAAGTTTGAACGTTGAAGTCATTTGTAATTGTTTAGACCATGTCAACCGTTTTAATGAAAGAGATAATAATTTTTTTAAAGAAAAAAATACGTATCAAATATAATATTCTTAAAAAATATTTTGGTACATGCATGATTTTCGAAGAATGTGGAAATAGATATTATAAGGACATCTGGAGTTTATTTTATTAGGTGATGTCCTGATTTTCTTATAATATTTAGTTTTACTATTTCTTGAAGGAAAGGACAATAAATTTATTATAATTAGATTCTTCTTTTTTGTATAAGAAAATTATAATTCTTTTATATTTGACTAGTCTTTTTTCTTGTAGGAAAAAGTTTGGACTTATATAAATTGAGTATTCTTCCTTCTCATTCAGCAACATCCGCAATTAGGGGTGTACAAATGAAACCGACAAATCGCACCAACCCGATAATTCGAGTCAAACCGAGAAAAAAAACCCGACTATGGTTTGGTTTGATTTAGTTTGGTGTTAGAAAAAAAAATCGACTATATTTGGTTTGGTTTGGTTTTAACTAAAAATAGTCAAATTGAACCAAACCAACCCGACATTATATGTATAGAAGTTTTAAATATATTTAATGCATAAAAATATTTATGATAGTGTGTAGGTTATAAATATTTCTTAAATTTTTTCATAATTTTATCTTTTAACGTATTATTTCAAGTTTGGGCTTATAATTTTTGGTTGCTCCAATAAATTTTATAGTACATAAATATTAGTAACTCAAATAAATCTTAAACCAAAATCAAATCAATACTAATACTAATTAAAGACATTCAATTCGATTGTACTATGAATGAAAATAGTTTTGTATATCTATTTTTTTTAGTTTTTCCATTGTTTAGATAAAATGTATAACTTATTTTTCTTTTAGTGGTTAGTCATGTAAATAATAGTACTTATTAGACATAATTTTAAATTTTGTTTGTTTACATTATGGCTTATTAATAATATTTATTTTATACGATTTTATTATCTTTATTGTTGAATATGTTAGTACAATGCCATGACTCGTCTCATATTTATGTTATTTTATTGAAAACACTTTATATAGTTCTGTCTTACTAGGATTAAAGAAATATGTAGAGCACAAATTTTACATTTTGTGCTATGAAGACTTTATGAAAAAATTCGAAAAAACCCGACTTTTATTGGTTTGGTTTGGTATTTAATTTTAATAACCCGATACAATTGGTTTGGTTTGGTAATTAGAAAATCCGAACCAACCCGACTTATGTACACCCCTATCCACAATGTGATCATATGAGGTTTGAGAGTCGTGTTTAGGGGGAGAACTTTACGGGGCAAGTGTTAGTGTGTCACTTGTGTTTGTCTCTTCGTCACGTTATTTTGTACTCTCTTTTATTATAGTAGATTGCTCATCTCCGCTATAAACGTAGGTCAATTGATCGAACCACATTAAATATTTATATCTTTTTGATAAATTTCTCGTTTGTTATCTGATTTATCGTCGTTCAAAATTTATTTTACTAACTTTCATCGTGAGACCTAATTTTTTCGATCCTAACATATTTCCTGTCCCTTATCCAAAATTTTTGATTCATGGTACATATTGCCGATTATTTCTTTTGAATAGGTGTGGATTTCAAAGCAATGCCTGCTAGCTTTTTATCTTTGCGATACTGTGATGCTATAATTGGCTGGTAAAAAGACAAGCTATTCGATCGCGAATTTGAATTTGGGGATATAGTTAATGCATCCATCATAAATATTATAAGAAAAGAACAGTTGAGTTACTGGCTCTTTTTCCTTTGTTCAAGCAATAAGAAATTCTCAAACAACTTATCTAATAAAATGCTCAAATCGAATTTGGAGTATTCCAAAAAATTGGAGATTCCGAAAAGGTTGCCCAAAAACGGTAATAACGCATGTCCAGTAAACTTACAAGTAAACCATTTATAAAAATGCCGACTAGGATTGTTATTTTCATTCTTATCATATTTATATAATTTCAATATCCTAACGGATCTATGATAGGAACAGTTATTTACAATGGTATACAAAGTCAACAAATCTCAATGAATCTAATAAGGTTTATAGCTACACAAACAGTTGAGAATAGTTCTAAACCTAGTCTAAGACGAACTGCGGTAGGAGATTTATTTAAATTATTGGATATGTAATATGACAAAGCAAGTTTTTGGGCGGGGAACTACTCCTTTGATGGATGTCGTTTGTGATATTTCTATCTTTTATTTTTGGAGTTTATAATTCTTTCATTTTATTAGATGTAATTTCAATGAATTAGATCTATAAGAACTGCAAAGTTCTTTCTTTAATTTGAGTCCAAAAATCATTTAGCGCCCCGATTTCTTGTCTATTTTTTGGTAGATCTGTGTACAGGTAAAATTGGGGATAGAGTTACCCCCGATTTTCCGTTGAAAATCAAGGAACAAAGTTACTCGTTACTAGATCAAGTAAAACCGAGGGTGCACACAGATCGGAACCAGGAACGGACGAATGATACATCGGGAATCGAGCATGGCTGAACCCGGGACATTCTAGCTCGAGCAATACGTAAACTCGAGGGTAAAGGAAAAGACGGTTAAAGAAGACAAATGGAGAGCCAAAATATCCGCCATCAGTCGGATATTACGACGCGGATCACACTCGGTAAAGGCTATAGATCGTGTTTTCGTGAGAGAAAAGGGAAGAATGAATTTTTACCTTATTTAGAGCCCGTTTGGATTAGCTGATTTGAAGTGGCTGATAAGCATTTGGCGCTGAAAAGCACTTGCAAGTGCTCAAACTGATTTAATAAATAAGCAGTTACGTGATTGGATACAAGTGCTGAAATTGATAATAAGCTGCTGCAGTATTTGATTAAAAAGTGCTGATAAGCTTTTTTTCTGTCAAAATGACTTAAATAACCTTAGAACTATTTACACTTATAAGGGCATAATTTCTTCAAAATTTTAGATTCCAGATCGATTTAAATACAAAATATTTTATTTGCCATTTTATTTTAAATACAATTGTGCTTAGATAAGATAATTTTTAAAATAAATATAATTTATTTTATGATAAGCATATAATCATAAGTTATAATAATTAATAAACTGACAAAAGTTTCTCAATAAAAAATAAACTTAAATAGAACAAAATATTTGAAGAAAAACAGACATTGTCTTCATCATTACAACACTTAGCAAGCAATACACCAAAAATTTGATATGTCATTATTTATTACATGCAGTTCAAACATTAGTAAACAATCACATAGATACAAATATACAAAGGAATAGAGAATTTCCTTATCTTAAATAGTCAACGAAAATTAAAAACTTGAAGAGGCGGGGGGAGGGGGTTAGGTTGAAAAACTACTTGAGGCAGTGAGTACCGATGTAGGAGTTTTGTTCTAAAAAGGAATATTTCAAGGATAAAATAGTAAAAATCTTGGTCAAACTTAAAGTGCTTATAAGCTAAAAATTCATAAGCTGGGGCTGACCAGCTTATGACTTTTGGCTTATTTTTTACTTATAACCACCTGACTTATAAGCACTTTTAACTTACCAAACACGTAGATAAGCCTAAAAGTGCTTATAAGCTAGTTTGACCAGCTTATAAGCCTAGCCAAACACCTTCTTAGACTTGTGTTAGGGTTAAAACTCCTCTAGTATATAGGGGTGTGCATTCGATTTATCGATTCGATTTTGACCCTTATCGATAATTACTTATCGGTTATCAATTTGTACATATGCTTATCGTTATCGTTTCAATAAGGTTTCAATTTTTCGATTTCGATTATCAATTTCTGGGGCTTATCGATTACACCAATAAAAAAATTTGCGGGATTCCATGGAAAGTATATTGCTATAAACACGCCTAACTAATATGGACAAAAAAAAGCTAAAATAAGACGAACACTAGTAATTGCTAGAAGTCAAACCTACTTAATAGTAATAAAATTCCATCTTTGCCACATTAATCAGGATTGTCCACAAGTCCAAATACTAAAAATAGAGAATGAAAATTAAAAAAAGGACGGACAATTGGAATCTGCAAATAGGAAAACGAGTAGTCCTTCGACAGAGGCATGGATAATTTGACACAACACAAGACAATTTGTGAAAAATTAAGAAAATTACAATTATTAGCTTACTGATCCTAGTTGAGCCTTCCCATCAACATACTGCTTCAAAAGCAGAAAGGACATAATACCGCGTTACTTCACACGAAACCGGGGCACAGAAAAGCAAAGATAGCAACTAAGATCCAAATGGTGTCTATTTCATATGTCAAATTTTGGAACAAAATGCATTTTGGCATGCACTTTCAGATTTTGCTTCATATGTAAGAGTGGGTTCTAATTGGCAGCACCTCTACTGGAGAAGTCAACAACAATAATCAGCAGTGACTACTTGGAACTCTTAGCCTTCTTATCTGCTCTATCAGCTTTAACCTTCTTATCAGCTTTAAACTTGGAAGAAATTAAGAAAAATATTAAGAGTTTGTAATACATCACATTCTTTTACAAGTATATTATTTAAAATGGAGAACTTACATAGCAGCTAACAAACTCTAGAAAACATCATCGGTGGAAGCTTCTTTGCCAAGATTAGTAAAATCTAATAACAATATATATTAACAAGTCAAGAAATTAATATATTATTTAACTATCATAAGAAATACAATAAAATTAATTAAAATATACATACCTTCCTCGAGTGTCTCGAGAAAATCTAAATCTTCCTCAACATTTACAGGAAGCAATTCACTCCGAAGCCAATCTTGAAGGCACACTAGAGTTTCAACCAATTTAGGAGTTAATGAACCCCTAAATTGGTCAAGAATATGCCCTCCGGTACTAAATGCACTTTCAGATGCCACACTTGAAATAGGAATAGTAAGCACATATCGAGCCATCTTAGCAATAATAGGAAATCTAGGTGACTTCACCTTCCACCAAGCCAAGATATCAAACTCCAGGCTTTCATTTTCAGGATCTTCTGCAAGATACTTTTTCAATTCTGTTTTAGAATCTACACCTCCACTTACAGTTTTATGTTTCCTTATTTTATCTAAAAGTTCACGTAAACCAGGAGTTGAAGTTTCCATTGTGCTGAATGAAGAGCTTGGCAAAGAGGTAGAAACTTTACCACCGGTATCTTTTGAAACCGACTTCGAGACATACTCATTAAACAATGAACTCATATAAGTATGAACTTCTTTTTCAATAATTGTCCCTTCGTCTCCAAACATTTTCTTAATTACAAAACTAACAGTAGTAAACTTGTAGCGAGGATCCAAAACACAAGCAATGAAAATCATTTTGTTCATTTTTTTATTCACCCCAATACTTCTCAAATTTTTTTCACATGCTTGATGCCATCTCACTCAAAAGTTCATCTTCAATTGTTATTAATCGATTTAAGTAAACAGCAACTTGACCAATTTCAAGAAAATGGGCATTTAATGTTACATAAAGTGATCCGTACACCTTCAAAGTGAGATTATAAATATTTCAAGAAATTGTGCAATTCTCTTTACATCATCCCAATCAGTTCCTGTAAGCATACCTACAAGCTTTCCATCTGAAATAGCATCAAACATAAGATAACGTGACAAGTAGGTATCACGATCAGAATATTCTTTTATTGCACACTCATATTCAATAGCCCTGCTCAACATCAAGTAGGTGGAATTGTAGGAACATCTAAGCATAAAGACTTCTTGACAATATTTTCACTTTCACAACATTCTTGAAACTTCCTCAACCTAGCAGGAGACTGTCTAACGTTTCTGAATGCACATCTAATGAGCAATAGAAATACCTGACTCTTTTAAACCATCTTTCACAATAAGATTTACAATATTAGCCATGCATCTCACGTGAAGGTGTTGACCATTCATGGAATTGGTTCCCTAATCATCTAATTTGTCAGGACCATTCATGGAATTGGTTCCCCAATCATCTAATTTGTCAGACAACTTCTCCACGACCATATCATTTGAACTAGCATTATCAACTGCGACAGTGAAAATCTTTTGCAAACCCCACTCACGCAAATAATCAATAATATAAATTGTCATATCTTCACCTTTATGACTAGTAATTGGAGAAAAGTTAATAATTCTTTTATGCAGAATCCATTCACTATCAATCCAATGGGTTGTGATGCACATATAGTCAATTTTTTGAATAGAAGTCCATGTATCAGTGTAAGACTTACTCTTTGACTTGTTCCTTTAAGAAACTTCATTAATTTATTTTCTTTCACATTAAAAAGAGCAAAACAATCCCGTGTAACAGTAGTACGGGAAGGAATATGAAAACAAGGTTGTGCCACTTTCATAAAGTTTCTAAATCCTTCCCTCTCAACAAAACTAAATGGAAGTTCATCAACAATCACCATACGACACAAAGCCATCCTACACTCTTCTTGATCAAATTTTCATGGAATAATATCACCTTTATTACCCTCCGGTAATGTTTGATATTGTAATAGTTTTTGACCTTTTTCAACTTTATAAGGATTCCTTGGACATTTACTGATATGACTATTCATTTGTGTCGTACTTTTGCCTTTTGTCTCAAAATATTCTTGGCCACAATATCTACATACATATTTATTATTTCCTTTAGCATCAACTTTTTCTTCAAAGAAATCACATCCCCAAGATCGTCTTTTCCTTTGTTTTGTAATTGTCAAGTGAGTAGTTGCAGCAGTAGACTCAGAACCTCTACTTTCATCAATCACTTTATCAATTTTATCATTTTCAGCCATGTGAAGTGAATGACGAATGTAACTTACAGTCTTAAACGAGTTGAATGAAGCAAAGCAAGACGAAGTCAGCACTCCTCGCTCATGTTACTAAAAATTATGGCTGGAAAGAAATTAATTTAAATAAGTGATACAACTTAAATTACCAAATTAAACAAGTTTATTCAAGATTTAGACATGCTAGGACATACTGTTAATTAAGAAAGGGACAAGAAAATAGAAGGAGTATGTCAATAGCGGTCATATATATATTTAAGTAGTCAATGTCTATGATACTTAAGCACAAACTATATATTCATGAATAAATATAGTAATTCGTTTGAGGAAAATGGAGTGAAGAAACTGATTATTATTTACAGGTAAACGAAATTCAATCTTTTTATCCTTGAGTACTTAATATAAAGTTTAACCCTGTCAATGAAGTCTACTTCGTTTCCTATGAACCCTGTCAATATAAACCTTCTCTATTGTTTCCTATTGAAGTGAAGAACATCAAATTTCCTATTCCAATTTTAATAAATTACTTAATTAAATTCTTTATATCTTCAGTGAATAAAACATTAGGTCTTATCGTCAGTGAATAATTATGAGTTTAACCAGAGTTGTAAAAATAAAAAAAACAGTGTTACAAATTGCTTGAAAAGTGAAACTCAAAACCTGAACACAAGCTATTATGAAAAAAACAGAAGGGACTTAAAAATTTCTTCAAAGCTTAGCAGCCATCAGAAGTAATATAATACGTACCTCACAATTCAAATGCAGTTCATATGGACCGATATTGAACTGGAAAAAAGAAAATGGAATTCCCAAGGGAGTTTGCCGGAGCTAGAAAGGGAAAAAAGAAAATGGAGAGAGGGAGAAAGAGGAAGAAACATCACTGAAGAATGGGTAAATGAAATAATAGGATTAGGGACTTAGGGTAAAGGAAAGGGTATTATAGAATAAGGGTATATTTGTATTTTTAGTATATCTTATCGGTTTATCGATAAACTGATAACTGAAGAGGATAAAATCGAAATCGATTATTGGATAAGAAAAATTTTCGAAATCGAAATCGATAAACCGATAACAAAGAATCAATTCGATTTATCGATAAATCGATTCGAATGCACACCCCTACTAGTATATAAAAAAGAGAATCCTTTCACTTTTTGACACTATTGACACTCATATCAAAGAAATAAAATTTGTTCTGACTCTTAGCAATTGTTTAAGTATTCTTCATATGTCCATTGACTTAGCCATATCCAAACTCCCTCTCGATGATTCGGTTGTGGTCAGTTAAGCCTAACTTGGGGCCTAACTATTTCAACATATTAGTCTGATCGTTTTCTCATTTCAATTTAATCATTTACTGTTCTTTAATTATTTATGTTAAATCACCCATATATCCTTTAAAAATCGTACATATTTAATTGTTATCCATTTTAAGGGTAAATAGTTTGGCGCCCACCGTGGGGCTAAGGATAATAGTAGTGATTTAATACGAATCTTGATAACACGCTCTATTTTACACTTTTCTTTAAAGTTTGATTTCAGGATTATTCAATACGTCAGAATCTCAATCTCCTCACTTAAGTGTTGACGACGAATCAGGCCAACACGGTCAAAATAACAACATGGTGTGGAGCAACAGTGTGCCCCCTATCGACCCTAATAGCCTTCCAATAGTTGATTCGATCGATGTCAATTCACAGGTTGCTATCAACATCAACCTACCGACTGATCCCAATAACAACATTAATAAGGCACCTCGGCCACTAATTAGCGAGGCACCCGAAGGGGGGGGGGGGGGGGGGGGGGGGGGGGGGGGGGGAGGGGTGGAATTCGCTTACATTTGATCTTTAAAATGTTTCAAACCAAGAAAATTGCCATAGCACAAATACAAAGTCAAAATCATACACATAATGCGGCTGAACCCGAACGGGTTAGAGAAGACAATCCAAAAGAAGAATGGATTGTCACAAAACCCGACGGTCCGGATCCATAGAAACATCCGAGGTGATAAAAATGCTTGAGGCACTGACGAAACGAGTGGACTTCGGAGAAAAGAAAATAGAGGCAAACGACAAGAAAGTGGAAACATACAACTCGAGGGTCGATCAAATCCCGTGAGCACCTCTAATAGTGAAGGGAACGGATTCCAAAAACTTCATTCAGAAGCCTTTTCCCCCGAGCGCGACACCAAAGCTAACTAAAAAGGTTCTGAATGCCCAATATTTCTAATAACAATGGGACCCACAGATTCAAACTAGCATGCGACCTCTTACACATGTGCAATAAAAGGAAACGACCTCGAGGATGACGAGACCGAGTCGGTATTGCTGAAGAAATTCAATAAAACCCTGTCCAAGGGAGCAACGATATGGTATCACAATTTACCTCCAAACTCCATTGATTTGTTTGTTATGTTTGCATATGCCTTTGCCGGAGCCATTAAAATTGAGACGAGGAAATGGGAATTATTCAAAGTCAGGCAGAGGGACAACGAGATGCTTGGTTGACCAAAAAATATTAATTTTGGCTCAACCAGTTAGATTTCTATGAATAAGAGTTAATCTCAATTAAAAATAATGTCCAAAAGATAAAGCTACATGTGTCAAGACCAAATAACTAGTATATTTATCCGAGTGGTAATGATTATAAGCAACAATAATGATATTTAATGATCCCAAAAAGGTAAAGTATGACCTTCAATAGCAATAAACAACAATAAATGGCACTTATGTAAATAAAACGTATGAGTCACCCGAAAATGGATGAGATCAGTGGATATTCTTTCTGACAATGATGAGTGATTGAAAAACCTTTGAACATTTGAGTTGTTCTTGGATCCAGTGGGAATGCTATGCAAGAATCTTGATAAAAGGGTTATTTTTGTATATATGCGATAAGACCAGATTCTGTTTTTCAAAGTCAATGTGTTCTTTACAACAAAAATCTCATGTCCCCTATCATTGTGTTTCTTTCTATTTATATGGAACTTGTTCCGAGAAACCATACTAGTACGAGTGCGGAAAGTATCCATTAGAATATTCTCTTTAATGTCCTATCTTGAAACTACTCATTATAACTCCGTCAAGGATGTTCGACCTCGATCCCGATCTTTGATGACTCCTCGACCTTAATCCTTGCTGACTCTTCGACCACAACCTTCATTGTTCCTTGAACCACTTCATCCCACGGCTTATGAATGTCTTACTAATGCTATCATGGCTTAAGCATTTTAGAGATAAATTTTGACTTATATAGTTAGTCCCTTCGCTTATTGAGGTATACTTTGCAGGCAAGTTTGATGAGCGGATTATGTTGTTGAAGGTCGAGCTAATCAAGGGAGCTTCATGGGCCGTGGTTGTTACAGCAAGAAGGTGACGTGGCCCTCTGTGAGCCTCACCTTTCAAATTCTTTGAACTTCCCGGGTGATTTGCTGGAGTTACCTTGTCCAAGGGTTTGGATGAACTCATGACATCATGCGTTATTATGATGCATATTATCGATGCGTAGCATTGTTTCGTATATGACTTTTGATCAGACCTGCCGCTTCGATTCTGCTGCCCATCATGATGAACCATTTTTGGTTTCGATATCAAGACATCTATAAATAGGGATTTTGGACCTGGTTTTGAAGTTTAAATCCTCTAAACCTTCAAAACACCAAACTTCTCTCCTGCTTTCTTCTTCTCAGAATCTTCTTCTCTGTTTCATTGACCTATATCATTTTTCATTCCCTCCCGTTTGTTACTTTTCTCCACTATATTGAATCATGTCAATTGTACCTTCTGACACCAGTGAAGGGAGTCGTGTTGCTCCCTTGGCAGTGGTGTTTCCCCCTCATGAGGAGAGAATTTCTGCCATTGTTGAGGATAGAACCTTCCCGTCGGTAGAGGAAATAATCCCTCGTAATCCTGAATACAAGTCTGACCTTACCAAAGTACCTGACACCACACCTGGAGTCTTTAAATCGACGATGATGCTTAAGGAATTGGCGCAATTCAAGGCCAAATCTAGCCTTCCCAACCATGTCGATCTGATACCGGTCGAAGGGGATATGGTATAGGTTCATCGCCCTGGGTATTGTTCTCTTTATGACTACCCATTCCTCATCGGCTATTCATTCCCCCTCCTTCCGTTGGTGGAAGAATTTTGTCATCACTACGACGTTTGCCCTACCCAGCTTGCAACATAAATCTACAAGGTTATCAAGATACTAACTAAGTTTGCCGAGCTGGCCAGGTTCGAGTTGACACTACGACACTTAGTACATCTATTTGCCCCTGGCTTCTATAGGGGAACGATGATGAACCTACGCCACAGAGGAGGCAAATGTTTGGTGGTGAAAATGGATGACAAATCCAATCATCAGTTCTGGCTTAACTTCTTCTTCGTTTGAATTGAGGACGTCGTGGCCAATGTCAACGGCCTTCCTGAAGCTTGGAACTACACTTGTGAGTGCCTTGTTTCTTTATGCATTTGTTTGGTTCAGAAATTCTAATTTCTTACTTTACTCTTTTGCAGTCAATAACCAGCCTCCTCCTTTGGCCGCTCACATTTCTGACTGGGTCGAGCGACTCTTCCCCATATTGTAGGAATTCGCGATTGGCCGAGTTTTTTCAAGAGATTCAAACCTGCTCTTCCTTCGAAAGGTAATTTCTTTTCTTTGATCGTGGTCTTCCAACTCCCTATTGTGTGGATTCATTTTTACTTACTTGATGTTGTGCATTTTTTCTCAGGCGGGGGATCTTCTCGGAGGAGCCGGGCACCTGTGCGCTCTTTCCATAGGATGGTTGTTGCGCCTTCAATTTCTATCCCTGTAGCGACCACTACGTTTTTCATACCAGTCTCAACCTTAACTGTCGCAGTCCGAGAACCTGTATCCGTTCTATCTGTCGTTTCTTCTTCTCACCTCCTTTCACTGGTTGGTGAGGATGATGTCTCTCATGATGACGGTGGTCTAATGCCTCATAAAAGGAGAGTCGTAGATATGGGGGGGAGGGGGGTAGCTGTCCATTTGGGGGATTGTGACTTTATTCTTCGAGTAACGACCTGTCATTGCTGAAGAGGACGTAGGATCTGGCTCTGACATGGATATGGACGAGTTGAGGATGATCGATGAGAGACTCACTCAACTCGAAGTTAGGTTGGAATGGGGATCCATGACTATTGCTATCTTAATGGATCATAATCTTCTTGCAAATACCAAGGAAATAGATCCTTAGCTCGGTCCTCTTTGTTCTGAAATTGAGGGTGCAACCCTCGACACGATATACGGCGACACCCTGTCGAATAACATTCTTGGCCTTGCTCTCCGAGTAAGTATAATTGTTGTATGTTCTTTTCCTTATGTTTTTCTTTCTTTTGTAAGTTATAACTTATTTTCTTCTTTTTGCAGACGGTTATTCTGGAGATCGAGAATGTTTGTCAAGTGAAGAAACTTAAAGATATTTATGTGAAGTTGAAGGACAAGTACTTTAAATATCTTAAAAAGTATCCGGAGCTCCGATGCTGGCTTCGTGAAGGCAACAATGTACGTCAGATGAGGGAGGACTTGAAAGAGAGAGACGAGGAGCCGATGCAGGTTTTGGAAAAATGCAATGTCCTAGAAGGGACGTTAAGGAGCAAAGAGAAGGAGCTTGAGCTCAGCAGGGGCATAGAATCCCAATGCAGTGATCTCCAAGCCCAAGTGGTCCTGATGTGAGGCCAACTCGAAGAGTGTCAATTCCGGGTGGAGGCTCTTAGTGGCAAGGTCGCCAAGAAGCACGAGGATCTAGAGAAGGTGAAGTATGCTCGGTCGGAATCTCAGAGGAGGGTGGAGTCCCTTGAAGTGGCGAACTAAACTCTTCATTATGAATGAGAAAATGACTTGTCGACGACGAGGCACAAAGAAGAGCAGTTTGATGAAAGGATTGGGGAGTTGGAGAAAGAGACCTCTTATCTATATGATCATGTTGTCGCTCTGGAGGACGAAAAGGCCAAATTGCTTGACGGACTTCTTCATCTACGACTTCTAGCTTCCCCAACGTTACTTGCGAGTTGTACGAAGAGTAGATTCATGACGAGGCTCGATTTGATGTGCTTCGTGAGTTGTATGTGACAGGATCCGTTCTTGCCGCGGACTTTGAGGATGCTCGTGCCAAGGCTCACGAGGCTCGAATTCCTTGTGGCTATGATCTGACTATGCCTCATCTCGATGAAGAAGATGAGGACGGTGAGGATGTTATAGATCGCCTTGAGGACGAGTCCTGGTACAATTTCATATACCCTCCGGGCGAAGATAGAGAGGGCGTTGAGGGTCAGGATGATGAGGGTGTCGTGGATCATGATGGTGGTGGTCAGCAATAGTTTTTGTTCTTTTTCTAAGTTTTTTGTGTATTTTTGCTGGCATCTTTAGGAGCCTTTGTAAGAAACCTTTGTTTACAAATATCAGAGTTGTTTTTTTGCTTTTACTTGTACCTTTCTTATTTGTTGTGGTTTGTTTCCTTGCTTTTTCTGTTTTTGATCCTTCGTTCTTTTTTTTTTTGTTGTCCTTGTATATATCAACTTTTATCGGAACGTGGACGAGGGCCAATAGGCATTATTCAAACTTGGTCGAATTCCTACCTCTTAAAATTGCGGCCGAAGGCCGGTTGGTGTTGTTCGCACTTGGTCGAACTTATCCTTTTATTAATCTCGACCCAGGGCCAGTAGGTATTGTTCGAACTTAATTTAAATTATCCTTTATTAATATCGGTCGAGGGCCGGTAGGTGTTGTTCGAACTTGGTCAAGCATAACCTTTAATCGTGGACGAGGGTTGATAGGTATTATTCGAGCGAAGTCGAACATTACCTTTTGTTAATCGTGGACAAGGGCCATTAGGTATTGTTCGAGCGGGGTCAAACATACCCTTTAGTTGTGCTCGAGGTCCGATAAGTGTTGTTTGAGCGAGGCCGGACATATCCTTTTCTTAGTCGTGGCATAGGGCCGAGGGTCGATAGGTGTTGTTCGAGCGTGGTCGAACATAACCTTTTGTTAGTCGTGGACGAGGGCCAATAAGTGTTGTTCAAGCGGGGTCAAACATAACCTTTTCGTAGTCGTGGCCGAGAGCTGATAGGGGTTTATGATGAACGTAAGTTTCTTTTTACTTGGATGTTGTTGCTCATATTATATGATTAGAGAGAGTTACAAACTTTGTGGGCATTGGTTGGCGTTCCAGTCCTAGTCTATCTAGTCCCTTGATTGCTTGACTTGGAGCGTAATGAGGAGTCGGACAATGAAAGAGAAAAAATAGTCCTTCCCTCGCATACTTCAACTCTAAGTGTTCCCTTTGTCGTCTCGTTAAAAACCTCCTTAAGAAAACCCTAACGAGACAAAACTTAAGTGAGGGAAAAATATTACGACTTGGGGATACTTCTTCCCTTAGAAGTTGAAGTACTTGAGGTGGCTGATATTCCAATTGTTTGGTAATTTCTTTCCTTCCATTGTCTCTAATTCGAATGAATCCTTGTTTGTTTTGGCAGTGATTTTGTACGGACCGTTCCAGTTTGTTCCCAGCTTGCCTTCCCGTGGGTCTTTGCTCGCTTGAGTTTTGGCTTTGAGTACGTAGTCCCTGACTTTGAGTGGATGGACCTTTGCTTTCTTGTTGTAATAACGTTCTACTTGTTGCTTTTGGGAGACCATCCTTATGTACGCCATATCTCTTCGTGCATCCATTTTATCGAGTTCCTGCCTTCTACTCTTATCATTACTAGTACCTCTTTTGGGGGAGTATCTTAGGCCGGGCTCTCCGACTTCGACTAGTATAGCTGCTTCGGTCGCATAGACCAAAGAGTAGGGCGTCTCTCTTGTGCTCATCTTTGAGTTGGTTCTATACGCCCATAATACTTCCGGTAGTATCTCCAGCCACAATCCCTTAGCGTCTTCAAGCTTTTTCTTCATGTTGTTTAATATGTACTTGTTGGAGGTTTCTTCTTGTACGTTACCCTCTAGGTGATACGGGGTCGATAGTATCCTCCTAATATGCCACTTCTCGAAGAATTCGGCTATTTTCTTTCCCCGTGAACTGGGGTGCGTTGTCGCAACTGATCTTCTTAGGTAGGCCGAATCAGCATATGATGTCCCTCTCATATAATGGTGATTACCTCTTGTTCTCGTATTTGGGCGAACACTCCTGCTTCCACCTATTTAGAGAAATATCTAGTTAAAACCAAAAGGAATCGTACATTACCTTGCCTTACTGGGGGCCCATGGTGTCCATTCCCATTTCATGAACGGCCATAGAGAGGTGACCAAGAGGAGGTGTTCGCCTACCTGGTGAATCATTGGGGCGTAATTTTGGCATTGTTCGCATTTCTTCACGAAGTCTGAGGCGTCATTTTTCATGGTGGGCCAATAGTATCCTTCCATATGAGGCATCTGACGAGTACTCGATTTCCGGAGTGGGCCCCGCAGTGGCCTCCATGGACTTCTTCGAGGACGCGATGAGTCTGGCTCGGGCCTAAGCATTTTGCTAGAGAGCCGCTGTAAGTCCTCTTGTATAAGTCGCTATGGAGGAAACTGTATTTTGCTGCTTACATTCTTAGTTTCTTGTCTTTTTTTTGTCATTTGGGAGTGTTCCGTCCTGAAAATAAGCAATAATACGATTGCGCCAATCCCAAGTTAAGCTTACGGTTCTTACCTAGATTTGGTCTAGTGATGAGTTGAGGAGATAGACTACACTTTTATCTCCAGTCGTGATGCTTTTGGAAGCTGCGGCCAGCTTGGCGAGGTCATCTGCTTCAATATTCTATGCACGCGGGATCTGGTCGAGCTTGCATTCATTGAACTCGGGCAACAACTTATAGATCTCAGTCTGTTATTTTTGCTATATTTGTTCTTTGATTTGGAAAGTCCATGTAACTTGGTTAACCAAGAGTTCACAACAGAGTTTCAACCGCTTCGCCCCATACTTGAGTGCTAGCCTCAATCCTACAATTACGACCTCATACTCGGCCTCGTTGCTAGTCATATCCGGGAACCTTATGGACAGGAGAATTACTTTGCCTATAGGGACCTCGAGTACGAGTCCTAGTCCGGATCCTGAATTATTGGATGGGCCATCGGTATATTGGACCCACATGTCTTGTGTTTAGAGGGAAGCTTGAACGGCTTCCTTCTCGACTTCAGGCATTATCTTTCTATTGAAGTATGCGACGAAGTCGGCGAGCACTTGTGAATTTATCATTGTGTGCGACTGATATGTAATATCGTGCTCAGTTAGCTCGATGGCCCACTTGGCCAGCCTCCCTGATAGCTCGAGTTTATGCAAAATGCTTCTTAGGGGAAAGTGGTAATGATCGAGATCAGGTGGCACTAGAAATAGGGTCTAAGATTTCGTGAAGCTATGACCAATGCTAGAGCCAATTTCTCGAGATGCGGGTACCTCGTCTCAGCTTTAATGAGTGTTTTGTTGATGTAATAAATTGGAGATTGTGTACCTTTGTTTTCTCGGGTTCGGACTGCACTTACTGCTACTTCGGAGATGGCTAGATAGATGAGGAGGTATTCCCCGCGTTCGGGTTCTGAAAGCAGAAGCTGATGACAGATATGCCTTTCGTTCTCGCAGAGCTTGTACGCACTCGGGTATCCATTTGAGGCCATTATCCATTTTGCGCTCGCTAAAAATTTTCTAACATCTATCAGACGACCTCGAGATGAATCTCGATAGGGCGGTGATTCGGCCAGTCAACCTTTGGACTTGTTTCTTGGTAGTCAAGAGTTCTGGTATCCCTTCGATAATTTTGATTTGGTCTAGTTTGATCTCAATTCCCCGTTGAGACTCTAGAAAGCCCAAGAACTTTCCCGAGGCTACGGCAAACGCGCATTTCTCCGGGTTTAGTTTCATTCCGTATCGTCTTAGTATGTTAAAATCTGCCTTTAAATGGTCGATATGGTCCTCTACCTTTACAGACTTTACCATCATGTCATCTATATAGACTTCCATGGCCTTGCCGATCTGGTCTTTGAACATCCTCGTGACCAATCTTTGATATGTAGCTCCTACGTTTTTCAGCGCAAATGGCATGACCCTATAGCAATATGTTCCTTGGTGGGTGATGAACGTGGTTTTCTCATGGTCCTCTTCTTCCATAAGTATCTGGTTATAGCCTGAGTACACATCCAAGGAGCTCAACAACTTGTGTCCGCCTATTGAGTCGATGAGTTGGTCGATGTGTTGTAATGGAAACAAATCCTTCGGCATGCTTTGTTCAAGTACGTGAAATCCACACACATCTGCTATTTCCCATTTTTCTTTTTGGCCAACACTACGTTGTTGTTCCATTTGAGTTACTTTGATTCACTAATGTAGTTATTCTCTAATAGTTTCTCCACTTTCTTACGGACGACATCATTGATGGCGGGATTGAATTTACATTTGACCTGCCTTGTTGGGAGGTAGAACGGGTCGATGCTTAGTTTATGTATGGCGATCTCCCTGGGGATGCCCGTCATTTCTGCATGGTTAAAGGAAAACAAATTTTTATGCCGATGTAGGCTTTTTTGCTACAGTCATTGAGGTCTAATTGAACGGGGTCGAGATCTTCTATGGCCGAGTCCGCGACTTCAACCATTTAGGTGTTTATGATCACATACATGGTCTCTTTTTGAGTCGACCTAGGCATTTTTGGTTGATATACCTCTTTTTCCTTGTCTTTTTCTGTTGGGTTGACGTTCTATCCACGCAATGCGGTAGCATTCTCGGGTCGACGTTGTTCTCTGCGTATGTTGAATATTCCCCAAGGTGTTGGGAATTTGATTGCTTGGTATAGGCTGGAAGGGATGGCTCTCATGGGATGTATCCATGGTCGTCCAACTATCTCATTGTACGCAGTGGCCTGTTCCATGATCTGGAATGTCGTCTCTAGTGTCACGATTCCGGCCAAGAAGGGGAGTGTAATTTCTCTCGATATTCGCTCAACTGCATTATTAAAACTGATTAGCGTGATGCAGTGGAGCACTATCTTGTCTTTGAGTCTCATTTGGGTGAGGACTCAGGGGTGGATAATGCATGCTCCATTTCCATCGTCCACCATGATACGTTTGACATCAGTAACTAAAATTCGTAAAGTAATGACAAGGACATCATTATGAGGGAAATTCAAACCATCGACATCTAACTCGTCGAAGATGATACTTTCTTCGAGTTCGTCGTACCGTTTTAGGGTGATAGATCGCTTGAGCTTGTGAGTGGTGGTGAATTCAACGTTGTTGATAGAGGCATTGTCACTGTCGCTAATCATCATGTTGATGGTACGAACTGGTGATAGCAACTTTGGCGAACCTTGGTGTTCACGTCCTCTGGCGAAGTTGTTTCTCCCCTTGTTGCTTAGCAGCTCTATTAGGTGTCCCTTCCCTTCTTGCCTGAGGGCGATGCAATCTTCTGTTTTGTGCCCTCGTTCTTTTTGGAATTCACAGAGGGTGACGGATTTTTTGGTGCTCGGATCGGACCTCATCTTAGGCAACCACTTTACCTTCGTTCTGAGTTTCTCCATAGCACAGACTATTTTTATAGGTGATGCGCAAAAATTGTGAGCAGATAAGAAGTGGGCATACCTCTCTCATTACGATGAATCCCTGTCCTCGGCATGGATGGACCTCCATAACTGAGGGAAGGTGGGTCATGGTCCCTGACATATGGCCGGTGTCGTTCCATGTTGGTTCGTGAGACCACGTGATCCCTCCTGATGTTGTCTCTTTCTTCTTTTTTGGACTCGGCTTGTACTGAGATGAGCCAATGGGTTGGTCTATTAAGGTCGTCCTCATCTGCTTGGACTTTAGCACAATAAGCATTATGGATCTCGTCCCAAGTGGTTGGAGGATATTTCATTAATCAGCTCCACAATTTTCTAGCTGCTCTCGTACCATCTCAAATCAACCTATTTTGAAAGTCCACGACCACCATCCCCTCAGACACGTTCGGAAAAGTCATCCTTACCCCGTTGAATCATTCAAGGAAGTATCTCAGTCCTTCTCCCAAGGACTGCTTGTTGGAGAATATATTGTTTACCCTTATTTCGGCCTTATTGGCTCCGACATATGCCATTACGAACTTATCAGTCATTTCCTCAAAATTTTCTATGAAGTGGGCTGGTAGCTGTGAGTACAATATCAATGCCCCTCCTGTGAGGATTTCTCCAAACTTCTTAGGTAAAATAGAGGACACTTGTTCCTTGGTAAGGTCATTGCCTTTCACGGTAGTGACATAATAGGTCATATGGTGTTCAGTATCGGCCGTTCCCTCGTATATCCTGAGGTAGGGCGGCATTTTGAAGGTCTTTGGTATAGCATGTTGGGCTGCTTCTTTGTTGTACGACTGTTCTACAAACCTGTTGGCGTCCCTTTTTGGAAATAGTTTAGGAGCGCCCGATATCTTGTCGACTCATTCCTGGTGTTCTTTTATTTGGTCCCTGAGTGCTTTAATTTCATTCTCTATTTCCTCCATCCTCTTTAGAATGACAGCGAGGGAACTATGTGATGACCCAAAAGGGTCATCCCGTATATTCTATCTAATTCTGTGTTCCGAAGTCGTGAAAACCTCCTTCTATCTCACCTCGATTTGCATGCGCAGCCCGGGTGTGTAGTCGAGAAGCCTTTATGTGAAAACTGATAAAAATAAAAATTTTGTACTGGAAATTTGAATAAAGTTTACTTCAGTCAATGTTTTTGGTAAATGGACCCGAACCCGTGATTTGACAGTCTCGGAGGGTGCGTAGAAAATTATGGGACTTTGGCGTATGCCCGGAATCGAAATCCGAGGTCCCAAGGACGAGAAATTAATTTCTAAAGAAAATTATTTTCTGAAAAGTATAAAGTTTTTTTAAAATGAAATTTGAGGTGAAACTTGTGATATCGGGCCCGTATTATGATTCCGCAGCCCGGTACATGTTCGATATAGGTCCGGGAGAGGAGCTGAAAGCCACTTGACCGTAATTTATATGTGTTATCTGTGAAATTTGGTAAGAAACAGACTTAAATTGACATGATTCAGACCTTAAATGTAAAACTTAATGTTCGTTGAAGTTTGAAGAATTTTCATGGACTTTTAGTTTAATTCATCGTGTTAGTGTTGTTTTATGTGGTTTGAAACCTCGAGCGAGTCCGTGTTAGGTTATATGACTTGTGAGTGTGGTTGGACGAGGTCCCGGGGGCCTCGGATACGTTTAGGATGCTCATCGGGTGTTAATAGAACTTGGGAGACAGCTAAACCGTTGTTGGTTCTGGTGTCTCGCACCTGCGATGGACCTTCCGCAGGTGCGGACACGCAGGTGCGGACACGTAGGTGCGTCGAGGAGCTCGCAGGTGCGAACTTAGCTCAATCCCCCAATCCTCGTAGGTGCGGTGTGTTTTTCGCAGATGCGGAGCCGCGGGTGCGGCCATTTGACTGCAGGAGCGACCCCAGGTTTTTTTGTGGGTTTTTGCACCTGCGATGGTATTTTAGGCAGGTGCGGTCCGAGGGGCGCAGGTGCGGAATTACTGGGCAATTATATCATATCCGAGGGTTTATGTTATGTTCACCATTTTCGAATTGGAGAGCTCGGGAGAGGCGATTTTTGGAGGCTTTTGCACCTGGGTAGCTTGGGTAAGTTATTTCCATCCATTATAGATCAATTTCCTTGATTCCAATCTTAAATCTAACCTTTAATTTCGAAAATTTTGGGTAGAAAATGGAAAAAAATGGGATGAACTTCATAGACCAAATTATTGAGTTTTGATTGGGTTTTTGACCTTCGATTTGAGAGATTTTCATATGTTTAGACTCGTGAGTGAATGGGTGTCCGGAAAATATAATTTTTACCTGATTCTAAGACGTGGGCCCAGGGAACCTTTTGGAAAATTTCCTAATTTCGCGTATTACCTTCGGACTTATTAATTATTTTGTTTCCTTGTGATGATATTTACTCTATGCAATCAAATTGTCTAGATTTGGGCCACCCAGAGTTGGGTACTCATGGCAAGAGCGTGGTATTGAGTTGATTAGCATAGTCAAGGTAAGTATCTTGCCTAACCTTGTGTCGGGGAACTACCCCTTAGGATTGAGTCTTCTATGTTGATTGTAGTCCGCGTAGGCGAGGTGACGAGTGTGTACTCGAACTTATTTGCAAATAGATTGCCCTTTAGGGATTTTTGGGTCCTTATATTCCCCGTATATGAATTGAACTTGTTATATCTGAATTCCTGATTTCTAATCTCATCTGCTCCTGTTCAAGTTAGAAGTACTTGCCTAGCATTCCTTTTTTCTTATATGATCTTAGTTGACTTAAATGAATACTTTGTTTTTCCTACCGTTATGTTATTTCTTCCTTCTTATGCTGCCTATTTACTGAGCATTGTTCAAACTGAGTTTATTCGGTGAAGCTAATTGTCTAAGTGAGATTGGTTATAGCTGATTCCCTTGCTGGGATGATTTGGTTTCTTGGTTGCGAACTTGAAAATATAGAATCGTTGCTATATTTGTTGTATCTTCCCCTTGTTATGTTGTTCTCTCTTTGTGCTTGGAATTCCTCTCAGTGGCTACTTCTTATGAGCGAGTTGTTACCACTTTTGTGATTTAAGTCTTTGTATTGATTTGCTCATCGCACTTTGTATTCGGCCTTGTTTGCTTTCACGCCGGTTGTGGCAATATATGTTGTTTCTGTCACGTTCTGATTGTTTTTCTTAGTGGCTGCATTGGATATTTAAATTGGGACTACGTACAGAGATTCGGGAGCTTTCCCCCTGTACTGCATCACATATTTAAATTGGGACTACAGACAGAGATCCGGGAGCTTTGCCCCTGTACTGCATCGCATATTTAAATTGGGACTACGGACAGAGATCCGGGAGCTTTTCCCCCTGTACTGCATCGCATATTTAAATTTGAACTATGGATAGAGATCCGGGAGATTTCCCCCTGTACTGCATTGCATGAAAAATTCTGAGTGGCGGACTGACTTCCGATAGTTTTATGATTGAGGAGATTTGAATCGAAAGATATAAATACATATATTGAAAAGTATAGCTGAAAAGCAATTATCTCTAGGAAAAGTTATGTCTAAAGGACTTCTTTTCGAAAGTATATTTGAAAAACATTTGTCTTGCAGAATGATAATATTTGAAAGAGCAGTACTTGGGAAAATATATTTTGAACATCACGTATGTTGATGATATCTGAAAGAGCAAAACTTGGGAAAATATATTTTGAACATCACGTATGTTGATGATATTTGAAAGAGCAGTACTTGGGAAAAAATATATTTTGAACATCACGTATTTTGATGATATTTTAAAGAGCAGTACTTGGAAAAATATATTTTGAACATCACGTATTTTGATTATACTTGAAAGAGCAGTACTTGGGAAAATATATTTTGAACATCACGTGTTTTGATGATATTTGAAAGAGCAGTACTTGGGAAAATATATTTTGAACATCATGTATTTTGATGATACTTGAAAGAGCAGTATTTGGAAAAGTGTATTTTGATGTTACTTGAAAGAGCAATATTTGGGAAAGTGTATTTGAACACCTCGTATTTGAAGAGACTATGTTATAAAGATTTCTCTTTATAAAAATATATAAGTATACATTCAGAGAAAGTATGTTTCAAAGAGGAAATTTCTCTATTCCAAAATGATTATATCTTTAAAGTTTTCAAAATGAACTCACGATTTAAAGGTTTTCACTCGAAAGTTTGACCTGTTTTATTGAGTCATTGGCTAACGCCTGACGTGAATAAATTGATGTAGTGCTGAGTTGCTTGTGTTTTTTGTTGGGTTGTAGTTCTCACCATTTGGATTGCATCATTTCCATTCTCTTTGCGTATTCCTATTATGTTGTCCATTGATCGTGATTATTGAATTTTCTTTCGTATTATTCGATAGTATCGTTAATTACATTGAGAAATCTTTAGATATATATTTTGGTTCGGTCATTTATACATCTTGCCTTTTTACTGTTTAGACCGGTGGTGTCTTGACTAGTCCTCGTCACTACTTCACCGAGGTTAGTCTTGATACTTACTGGGCACCGCTATGGTGTGCTCATACTACACTTTTGCACGTTTTTGTGTGCAGCTTCAGGTTATTGTTGTTGGTAGCTGCGCAGATCGTTGCTGAGGAGACTCAAGGTAACTTGCTGCTGCATTCGCAGGCTTCGGAGTCACCTTCCTATTTTTTTTTCTATTCAATTGTACTTACTTATTCCTAGACAGTTGTACTTAGATTTGATAGAAACATTTCGTAGAGCTTATAACTTGTACTTACCGGGTTTTGGGAAATTGTAAACTCTGTCAAGAATTCTATTTCGATTTTTTTTAAATTCCTTTATTATTGTTGTTGTTCAGTAGAAATGTTAGGCTTACCTAGTCCCTAAGACTAGGTGCCATCACGATACCCAACGGAGGGAAATTTGGGTCGTGACACACTATCACCTATACCGTTAGTACTATTATGAGTTATACCTGGTACGAGGGTCTAGTTTGTTTCTCATTGTACTGCGTAGGCTCTTGCTGTCTCTATAGTTGTGCATGGAGTGGTCTTGTTGAGCACGCTTACTAGCGTATCGGTCATCCATGCTTCGAGGATCCTTTTCACGACCGGTGGCGTCCCTTTTTTTGTGGACGGGGAGGCCCTTTTTCTATTGGGTTTTTTTATACTACAATGGGGAGAAGGCGACCTCTCGCGCCTAGGGGAGGCAGTGGGCGTCATGTCCTCGCCTAGTATTTCATAATTCTCGTTGATAACATTCATGAGGTTTCTAGGGAAATCTCTTGTTGCTTTAGTCCTTTCTCTTTGACTACCTGCCATGTAGGTATTTGTACGTGCAAAGAAAGGAAGAAATCCCTGGATTTCGGCTCACATTATTTGTAGATCTAAAGAAAACTATAATTAACTAAGAAATTCCCACAGACGGCGCCAAACTGTTTGAACAAAAATAATTGATTTTGGCTTAACCAATTAGATTTGTGTGAAGAATAGTTAATCTTAATTAAAAAGAATGCCCAAAAGATAAAGCTACGTGTGTCAAGACCGAAAAACACTAGTGTACTTATCCGAATGGTAATGATTATAAGCAACAATAATGATATTCAATGACCCCAAAAAGGTGAAGCGTGGCATTCAATAGCAATAAATGAGATTTATGTAAATAAAACGTATGAGTCACCCGAAAAGGTATGAGATCAATGGATAATTTTTCTGACAATGGTGAATGATTGAAAAGCCTTTGAATATTTGAGTTGTTCATGGATCCATTGGGAATGTTATGTAAGAATCTTGGTAAAAAGGTTGTGTTTGTATATATGCAATAAGACCAGATTCTCTCTTTCAAGGGTCAATGTGTTCTTTACAACAAAAATCTCATGTCCCCTATCATTGTATTTCTCTCTATTTATATGGAACATGTTACTAAAAACCCTAATAGTACAAGTGCAGAGAATATTCACTAGAATATTCTCTATAATGTCATATCTTGAAACTAGGCGTTATAAATCTATCAAGGGTGTTCGACCTTGATCTTTGATGACTCCTCGACCGCAACCTTCATTGTTCCTTGAAACACTTCGACACATGGCAGCCTATGAATGTCTTGCTAAAGTTATCATGGCTTAAGAATTTTAGAGATACATTTTGACTTATACAATGCTTAGGGAATTTGTGTCAATATTCCAAATGGAACAGATGGACCTGCCACCGGTTGCAGACGATTGGGCTATTCAAGAATTTACTCAAGGGCTCAACCCTCGAAGTTCGGTTACGTCTCAACAACTGAAGAAAAATTTGGTAGAGTATCCTGTGGTTACTTGAGTCGATGTCCACAACATATATCAGTGAAAGATCAGAATCGAGGACGACCAGTTAGGGACCCTTGTGGCATCGGTTTATCCCAGTAGAGCGAACAACACGTCTAAAAGAGTATTGGATCATGAATCGAGGCCACCCCGAGACCGATACCATCCTTACAACTCAGATAGAATGGGAAACGGGCTCGGTCGCTATCCAACCAGAAATGACAGAAGGAATGATCAGGGTCTAAACAATCGAGGGTTGGTAAACAGAAACGGGTTCGACAGATCACCTGGATTCAAAAATGCCCCGAGGCTATCGGAATATAACTTCAACGTAGATGCAGCGAGTATAGTATCAACCATTAGCCACATCAACGAGAGAAAATGGATGATGTTGATCCAGTTTGATATAACACTGAAGGAACACACTTTGATATGCAAATATATAGTACTCACGGGAACATGAACGGAAGATTGTCGATAGTTAAGGGAAGAAATGGCTCGTTTGTTCAACAATGGGCATCTTCAAGAATTCCTAAGTGAGCGGGCCAAAAACCATTTTAAAAAGAGGGATGTGATAAGTGGCGATTTTGGATACTTATTAGCGCCTTTTAGCTTTTGTTTTAGTCCAAAAGCGTTTAATTGTGTTTCATAAAACTGATGAAATGTGCTTAATCGCAGGTGTATTGGAATATGAATTCTCGAGATGAAATCCAACTCAAAAAGGAGAATATAAACTCAAGGTCATAAAAGAGACAGAAGCTCTAAAGTTCAGACCGCAGAATATCATCTACAGACGCATGTGATGAAGGAAAATCTAGAAGAGTTTGGTGCAAAGTGCACTCCACACATGAATTGTGCGGCCGCAAAAGCTGAGCCAGGAGAAAATTTCAGAGAGTGTGCATTCCAAGTCCCTCAAAAGTGCGGACCACAAAAGAATTATGCAGCTGCAGAAGATTAGTTATGCGGCCAAAGATGTAAAATTACGGACCACGGAAGAGCAAGATTCGGCCGCAGTTACAAATCTACGGACCATAGAAAGAGTGCATTGCGGTTACAGACTTCCAATCCTGACATGTTGAAGAAATTATGCGGACGCAGAACCTTCTGAAGGGCATTTTTGTTTGAAATTTCCATCCCTGTATAAATAGACGAGTTTCACAATTTTAGGTCAATTTTTGACATCAGGTGCTATATTAGATGTTTCCTTTTATTTCTTTGAGTAGTTTTTCATATTTTGAGCTATTTTAACATAGATTTTATCATTTTAATTAGCAATATGAGTTTAATTAGCATTTCTTCTTTTATTTCTTTAATTTCAAGCATGAGTAGCTAGATTTTCACTACGGCATTGACGCAATCCTAGTGTGTAAACTTAATGGGTGGTTAATTTAATGCTTGTGTATGGCTGGGTATTCATTATTTAGCCTTGTTCATGCTTTATTTGTGGAATTAATGGTTGAAAAAATTAGTTCATGCCTACTTGATTTGGTCTCTACTTGAGAAAGAGAGACTTAGTCTAGGAAAATTTGGCTAACAAGAAATTGGGTTAATCGAGAGATTGATAATCCCAATTAAGGGGTTCAACCTAGAGATAGTAACAACCCGATTTGAGATTTTATCAACCTTTTTTTTCAATACCCATTTGGACTTGAGAAATCCAAATTGTACAAAATCACCCGATGACCGAGAGGTATTGAGTTGGTAATTGAGTGTTGATAGCTATAATACACCCCGATCAATAAAACAAGCATTAAGGTTTATATCACATTAGGCAAAAACCTAGGTGATGGTCATAGCCCTATGCTTTTGCAAAACATGAAAAACAACAAAAACATTCTCCTAGTTTTATTTCTCTACTTGCAATTTTAGTTTTNACCAACCAACCCGGATCTGCCTTCGCAAGTCTCTCTGCATTTTGGGAGCAGAGCATGCAGCAAAATCGAGCAATGGATCTTAGAAGAATTCCACTTTGAAGCACGACTCTTTCTATTTCTGTGCTGGCATTTGAGTTGTCTCCCTTCCTCTTTCAATCGAAACACTCGACGCAGATAGCTCCGGTGGCCCCCGCTTCTGCCTCTATCAGGCGGCGACAGCCCCCCCCTCCACACCCACAGCATAGAGGAGCTGCTCCAACATCCGCACTACAACCAAGAAAAATGCTCTCCAGAGCGATATATGATGCTAAACCGAGACCGAGATATAGAGAGGGCTGTCCTTTTGTTGTCTCGAAGAGACAAAAGCACTCATATGAATGGTGCTAATTCCCATGTTCTTTCTAGTCTCGTTTGGTTTCGAGAGCCTCCCTCTCCCCGTCCCTTACTCGTCTTTTGAAAGCCGTCGTCCTGGATTTTCTTTCCGTATGCCGGGGAAAGTACCTCACCCTCACCTTTCTACATTTATTATTATATAGAATTTCCCCGGGTCTCTATAAAACAGAATGAAAAGCCCGGGTGGAAGCACAAACAAAAGGAGAGAGAAAAAGTAGAAAAGAAAGGGGGGAAGAAGTCTAGTGCTAGTTCTTACTAAGACTTCTTTATCTAACTTTCATTTTTGAGTGGTTTCTTAAGGCTTTAAAACAACCCAATTTTATGGAAGTGCAAATTTAGATAGTCAAATTCACACACCATATTATATACTACTAACTCCCATATATAACTCCTTGTGAATTCAACCCCGACTCTTGTTGGGCACTATCATTGCATTCAACCGTTTCATAACCTTGAATTGAGGTGTGAAATTGGACGAGATCAATTTTTGGCGTCGTTGCTGTGGAGCTAAAAATGGTGTTAGCTATATATTTAGGTTTTTTTTTTGGGATATCTTCTTTTCCTTCCTTGTTACTAAGGTGTTTAGTTATTGTAGGTGCAATCATGGAAAATAATGATCTCGAAAACATAGCTTTGGGGGATGTGAACGTTAAGGATGATCAAATGGATGAGGTCCCTCTTGAACCTCAAGCCAATAGATGAGGCCGAGTTCCTCAATCCATTGTGCCTGCTCCACCCCCACCTCCACCACGAGCGGCTCCACACCGGGTGTTATTGAATGAAGGGCATGCAAGTGCTATAGTCCCTCCCCGTATTAGGTCGGGCAACTTCCAAATAACCAACGTGATGCTCACTTTGCTTGAACAACAAAAGTTCTTCACCGGTGCACCGGGTCATAATGCATATAAACACTTGAAGGGGTTCGTAGATACGAGTTGGAGAAGTAAAAAAAAAATGTCTCCAAGGATGCTTTGAGGCTAAGGATTTCTCCCTGCTCTCCACGGGGGAAAGCTTTAGATTTGTTGGAACGATTTCCAAATCATTCCATTCATGCTTGGGATGAACTAGTGGAGAAATTTATTTCTAAGTACTTCTCTCTCAGGCATACGGCTTTTCTTCGGGATGAAATTCTAGTATTTAAGCTAGATCCTAATGAACCACTACACGAGATATGGGGAAGGTATAGAACAATGGTGAAAGAGTACCCCAGCAATGATATGACAGAGAACATGATTTAACAAACTTTCTATTGGGGATCAATACAACCAACAAATGTGTAGTGAATCAACTTGCCGGTTGGAATTTCAATACTACGCCTTATGCGGAGACGTGCGATACTTTGGATGAGATGGCGGATACTTCATCGGCGTGGAAATATCAGGCCAATGTTCCACAAGGTAACCCCAATGTGATTCTTCTTCACAAAGAGTTGCATGACCATGGACAAGCCATAGTCGAGTTAACTACCACCATGAACCAATTGGAAAAGACTTAACTTCAACAAGTGAAAAACCTGAGGCAAGTCACAGCAATGGAGGGAGTAAATATGATGGTGAACAAGCAAAGAACAAGAAGTCCACAAGTACAACAAAGAGTGGACAATTTGTGCAAGTTGATAGTGGATTTGATCAAGATGATTCTTATAATTACCAAGAAGAAGAGGTCCAATATGTGAACAACTTTCAAGGGCAAAAAAATTCCAAGGCCCTAGCCAACAACAACGGAGACCTCAAAATAGTCAAGGCAATTAGAATTCTCACGACTAAGGTAATTGGAGTGGTAGAAACAATCAATGTAATTGGAATAACAACAATAATCAGTGAAATTGGAGTGGAAGCAATAATCAGGGGGATTGGCATATAAACAATAACCAAGGCAATTGGGGAGGCAACTGTCACACCTCCCTTTTTATTATACGCCCCAAAGGGGTATGGGAGTTTTTCCACTTAAAGTGACATTATTCGAAATGGGATTATTTTATTTATTAGAGTCGCCACTTGGAATAGTTTATTTGGTGTCCCAAGTNTTTTTATTAGAGTCGCCACTTGGAATAGTTTATTTGGTGTCCCAAGTCACCGGTTTAAATCCCAAATTGAGGAATTTTGACTCTGTTTAAATTGTCTGCGAACCAGAAATCCGGGTAAGGAATTCTGTTAACCCGGGAGAAGGTGTTAGGCACTCCCGAATTCCGTGGTTCTAGCACGGTCGCTTAATGATTAAACTTGGCTTAAATTGTTTAATTACTCACTTTTAGGATATATTTGTATTTTTAACCTTTCTTATTATTCGATTATCTAAATAATTAACTCAATACGAGTCACGCGTACGCATACTCGTTTAGTTGGACGTGTCAAGAGTCATGTCTATGATGCAAGACTAAATTGCATAGTTGAATGATATGATATACCATGCATAAAATATACTTGTTAAGTGTTTAATGGAGTTTA
>ML376019.1:127015-143982 GCA_005239525.1 Nicotiana knightiana | reverse complement strand
CGACAAATAAATATGAAACTAAGAACTAATGGACTGCACTAAAAATTTAATCTTCAATGGTCTTCTTGCTTAAACTGATATCATCAATGATCTACATCTCTTGGCCTCCACTCTCCCCCCAAAGTCTCGTACAAATTTTGAAACACCACTAGCAACTGTGGGACGATGGAACGTGCTTGTTGACCAACTTCCTCATTGCTTAGATGGCGATGATCATCATGAACATATGTCGCTTTCTCTGCCAATCGAAGTACCTGCTCTCTGGCTTGCCCCATATTCATGTGACAATTCTGCAACCACATCTGGGTAGTGTTGAGGGCGTGCCTCATCTGAGCCTCACGTCCCTCATATTCTTCAATGTGGCGGTTTAACACACCTCTCTCAATAATCCACTGACGTCGCTCTGCCTCAAAATCTGCGTGCTGATAACACCTCTTCTGCCTTTTTATTTCTTCCAATTGTGCATAAAGCTGACCCTTTGAGCGTATCCAGTGTGCCCTTTCTCTTTCAAACTGTTCTTTCTGCTGATCAAACACTAGTTATTGTTGGTGCGCATCCTCTTTGATGATACTCAAGTCTTCTTGCAACTTATTTTTGTTCGCCTCAACTCTTCTAACTAAACCAATTGTGTTTGCCAGTTCTTCTTCTAAGCCGGCTGCCTCATTCTTAGCATGCTTTAAATCTTTATCCATGATTCCTAAGGCAGATTGATAATCTTTCTCAATACTTAAACGGATCTGAGCAACTCTGGCTTGTTGTTGGGCTTGTTGTTTGGCTATGGTCATCTGAGCGTGCTCCAATTCCTCTTTCAGCTTTTCTATAGTTCTTTGATCATTTCTCCTCCTGTTCGACCCCTCAGGCCTATCTCTAAACTATGAAGGATCATGAAACCAAGTAATATACTCAGGGATCACCTCTCCACGATCTCGATCTTCTACCATCTCATTCAACTCCGAGACTTTACTTGCATACCAGATTTTCATAATTTCTTCTTCGTCATGAGGTTGATCTTTACCAAAATCATAACAGAACTTGCTCATATCTCGTACTGGCGGCACCTCTTGTAGTCGTGCAAACTGGCGCATCACTCGAAGTGGAGCATAAGGCTGAACACCATCCAATCCTATAAGTACCAAATAAGAATGATATGCAGACTCACAAATGACCTCTTTAGAGGAAAACCAATCCTAGTTCCAAGTGATTCGTTTGGCTGACAAAGTAAGAAGCAGTTTTTTCCAGGCATCAATCCCTTCTGGTAATTCACATTTGTCAATTGTTTTCTGGTGATCATAAGTGCGATTGGGCCCGAGCTCACTAAAATTACTAATAGTAGGATGACGATAAAAATGCTCCAAAAACAACATCTGTAACAAAATGTTGCAGCCATCAAAGTTTCGTGCGCCCAATTTACATCTAGTTAAAGCACGAAAAATGGAAGAAGAATCATAGGGACCAAAGTATAATCATCCCCTTTTGAGGTCAGAGCCTCAACTACACCTGCTAAGCGGATGTCAATGCATCCTTCCCTTTCTGGAAAAACTAAACGACCCAAAAAAGCAACCATAAATGCAAACCTCCTGTGTATCTTCCGTATTTCCTTGTCTTCCTTCGATTTTAATTTTCCCACATTCCTTTCAAAATTGCATTCTAGGCCGTACATGTGAAACGGAAATCCCAACTTAATCCACTTGCCTCCTAAACCTTCATACTCTCCGTAATTTATGTTCAGGAGCTTCAGAAACTTACCCTCATTCACATTTTTTGGTACAATGGGCCTTTGGTGGCGAAGATTGCGGCATCACCCTTGGAAACGGGCGATTTCCTCCAAGGTTGGAGTCATTTCACAGTCAGTAAAATGGAACACATTGTTTTCAGGATCCCAGTGCGGAATCAAAGCTTCGATCACATCCCTCCTAGGCTTGATCGTCATCATGTGAACCAAATGTCCCAAATACTTCTTTATCTGGTTTCGCTCATATTCCTTAAAATCTCTCCACCAATCCCACAATAATAAGAAAATTCGGTATTCCTTATGACCTGGGCCTCTTTTCAGATTTACCTCTCTCCCCACTCATGGTGTACCTATTTATCCAGACACGGGATTAGTTTTTAATCAAATATATTATTGACACGAAAAATCCGATTTCTCGGGTTTTGACTCTACAAAAAATAAAAACAAAAACCAAACTGTGGGACTAAAAAAATTGGTTAAATTAGTAAAATAATTATGAGAAAGAAAAGAAGGCTCAAAATGATTATTTTTTTTTTTGTAAAAATAAGTGAACATAAAAAACTGGCCTCTTTTGTTAAAATGACCATTTTACATTTTCGAGGAAGGTTTTAAGGCTGCTTCGACAAAAGGACCGAGCACATAGGCAAAACTGGTCGAAAGAGAAAAAACTAAGTGACTATATTATTTCTTTTGTTTTTTGACTAGAGAGAAAGATGATGATAATAATAATAATAGTAGTAGTAGTAGTAGTAGTCCATATACACTCTTTTTTTTTTATTTGTATATATATTTTTATTTTTTTTACTTTATTTTTTTAAAATGGGGTTGAACATGATGAAGGTTGCCTACGTATCTCACATGCGGTGAGAATCAAACCTGCGTAGTTCGGTCAAAATAATATTAAAAAAAATATTTTGAAAATTGTGATTTTATATACTAGAACCCTTCAAAAAATTTAATTTAAAAAAAAAACAAAAACGAGTACTTTATGAAAACTTGGGGATATTTTCTCTTTCCCTCTCCTCTGTTCAATCAGTCTATCCTAAAGCTGGTCAACATTTGAGTAAAGCCTACCAAATAATGTTACATGTAGCACCGAAAAATGAACATGCTGGTCTGAAAAATTGATACATGTCCTAGACGGGCCCGGCCCCTGTGCTGAATCCCGCTAAGTCCAATGCACATGATGCAAATAAAGGATATTCGTTGCTTGTGGCTTGTTCTTCTAAGTTTTGAAATCCTAAAGGAAATGGTATCTAGACCTGGCTTACCCGGACGGACAACCCGAGCCGAGGAGCGTCAAGCGTCACCAGTAGTAAAACAACACTGGCTAGCTAACGGCTCTCTCGCCTAAACATGTGTGACTAAATCCTTCACCAGAAGCTGGCAGGCTAACTGGCTTCATCTCTAGATAACTTTTCAAAATGCAAAACTAGAACCTTAAAATAAGTAAAAGATGAATAGATAATATAGAAGAGAACCTGTAGAGCAAAACTTCTTCACTATATAAGAGAGGAGCCTCAAAAATAATTTCACAATGACGAAAATCCGAGCGACAAGCAGAAGCGAAAGGAGATAGGAACACCCCGATCAAGACTAAAATCTTAAAGTGAAAACGGAAACCGAACGATAAATCAAACGTCGACTAAAATTCAATATTTTATTTAAACTCCATGCTTTCTCCTTCAAAAATTTTTTAAATGAAAGGATGCAATTCTATCTTTGTCCAAGAAAAACAAAACCTGATCCCCCCTTTCTTTTTTCTCTCGTTCTTTTCTTTTAAATTGCAGTAAACTTTTTTCTCCCCCCTTTTACTAGTCTAAATGTATGCCTTATACAAAGAATGTGTAGCAGTATTTGTGTTGATGGATAAAAAGAGTGGGAAAGTGGGAGTCGTGTGTGTGTGTGTGACGGAAATGGGAATATGAGGTTGGGACGTGAGAGACGTGAGTGAAAATGGGGAAGGAAGTAATGGAGGAGTCATGGATGAGTTGAAAAACTTTTGAAGTTAAATTTGTTACAAACTCTTTTAAAACATTTATGTAAGTAGTTGCTGCTTCTTCTTCCTTTCTTTTTTTTATTTTTTTTTGTTTATTTTCTTTTATTTAAATAAATATTAAGACAAAAAATACTAATTAACTAGCTCTAGACTAACACCATATATATATATATACACACACACACACTTATAGAACATATTTTATTCTATTTGTGAAGAGAAAAATGAAAATTTACAAAACATATATGATTTCTTTTAATCAGATTAGACCTATAGAAAATATTTACACTAAAATAGTATATAATTTGGGTGTGGTCAAAAATTAGTTGTTCACACACAGAGTCAAGATCTGAGCCAAGGTCTCCTGAAGACCCGGAATAATAATAGACACTGTTGGTGCCTGAGCATGTCCCGCTGGAGCATCTGCGGCGGGAATCTGATCCTGAACAGTAGGGGGATCAACTGGCACTGCCCTGGCTGCTGCACGGGTTGGCCCCCTACCTCTACCACGGCCTCAACTGCGGCTCGACCCCTCGTTGGTCTAGCTGGTGGCTGATCACCCTAATCGGTGGCGCGAGTCCTCACCATCTGTGGGAGAAGGAACCACAGAAGTTTAGATTTCCAGAATCAACAAAATGGCATGACAGAATTCAAGAAAAATGAGATTGTTCCTAAGGGTTCCGCAGCCTCTCGAAGATAAGTACAGACGTCTCCATACTGATCCGCAAGACTCTACTAAACCTGCTCATGACCGTTGAGTCCTAAATGTAACCTAGGCTCTGATACCAACTTGTCACGACCCCAAATCCTAACCCGGCGTGATGGCGCCTATCGTTGAACTAGGCTAGCCAATAATCACATAATTACAATTTCTTTCCAAAATCCCAACCCATTTCCAAACATTTCATAAAGTAAATAGAATTACTGAATCCATTAGGCAAAATAAACAGCTAAACAGTCTAAACCATACCAAAAAGCCGGAGTCAACATGTCATGAGCATCTAAATTACATGCCAAAAGTCTACAATTGTAATACAAAACCTCTGAACAAATAACTAGGTACAACATAAGAAGGGAAAATAGAGATGATGCGAACGCTGAACAGCTACCTCTATATCCCAAACTCCGGCTCCCGAACAGAATAGATGGCTAACGCTCAGTATCAGCACCTGTATCTGCACACTGGGGTGCAGGGAGTAATGTGAGTACGCCAACTCAGTAGTAATGAAAATAAATCAAGTCTAAGCGGCAAGAAACACTTAAAAATCAATATCATCAGTTCAGAATATGCACAGCCTTTCTTTCCAACATTATATACATAGATATATGAAATCAACATGCCTTAAAAGCCAACTTCAGAAAATCCTTTGAAAAATGTGTTTTCCAACAATTTCAGAAATAAAAATAATCGAAGGATTTAGTGTAAAATGAAATAAATCATAAGTAGCTCCTCGGGAAAATACATGAATCATAAATCGCCCCTCGGGCAGAACATCACTCAGCACCTCACAGCCACTCAGTATCAGCCCTTCGGGCAACCTCACTGTCACTCATGCCTCCCAATCACTCGTCATTCGGCACTCGCACTCAGTAGGTACCTGCGCTCACTGGGGGTGTGTACAGACTCCGGAGGGGCTCCTTCAGCCCAAGCGCTAATATCAAGCCACCTCGTGGCATATCATATCCTCACAATCAGGCCCTCGGCCTCACTCAGTCAGAACCTCTCAAAAGCCCCTCGGGCGTATCAGTAAAACGGGGTACTCGACCCAAAACATCATTTTTATATCTCAAAATAGTGTAAATAAGGATGAGTTTCGAAAAAGAGTTAATCACAATATGACTGGGTGTAAATCATAAATCAACAGTGAGGAAATAGCAGTAAAAATCCCCCAATGGGTCTAACAAGTCGGCACGAGGCCCCAAACATGGCTTATAGCCCAAATATAGCAATAGTCTTTAGAACACAATTTAACATATGATTTAGAGTAAAATACATAACTCAATAGTTGCCGTGGAGAGGACCAAGTCCAATCCAAAAATCAGTGTGTGCCACATACTCGTTATCCGATATGTGCGCCATTCTAAAAATAGTGAGAAATATGAAGTACGGGGTTTCATACCCTCGGGACAAGATTTATAACCATTACTTACCTCTACCGGGCCACAATACTAATCCACTATGCTCTTGCCCCTAAAATTGGCTCCTGATTGCTCCGAATCTAACTAAAACCATGTTAACATCATCAATATATGCTAAAGGAACAAAACCCAATCGAAAACTATCAATTTAGACACAATTCTCGGAATTCGGCCAAACCTGAGCCTCGGGCCCAGGTCTCGGAATTTGATAAAATTTATATCACTATAATCCTCGTCCTCCCACGATTCTATACATACCAAGAACACCAAAATCGGACAACAATTTCCCACTCAAATCCTCAAAAGGAAATTCCAATTCCATGTACTTAACTTCCCCAAATTTTGGTTTAAATTCAACAATTTTCCGGTTTAATTACTTAGAAAATGACATAGAAACGAGTTATGAAGTTGAAAACCTTAACTCCAAGTGATTCCCTTAGATTTCCTCTTCAAACCCTCTCAAGGAGCTCTAAACCCGCTTATCAATGGAGGAAAATGGACAAAATTTCGTAAGAATGGCTATTTAAAACATTCTGCCCAGCACAACTATTCCCTTCAGTGCGATCGCGATGCTAGCCACGCGATCGCGATTCACAGCCCAGACCACCCTACGCGATTGCATACCAACACATACGATCGCATAGAACAAATATCCATCCCACACACGCGCCTCAAAACCTCTACGCGATCGCACCATGGGCCACGCGATCGCGCTTCTTCACTTGCCCAACCTATGTGATCGCAATCCTAACCACGCGATCGCATAGAACAAAATGCATGCCCCACTCTTATACTCTACGTGATCGTGGATGAATCCACATGATCGCAGTGAAGAAATCACTGCTGCTAAAACACCAGAAAACAACAGTCTTCTTAAGACCAAAAAGTGCCCGTTTAGCATCCAATATACACCAGAGGCCCTCGAGACCTCAATCAATCCTACCAACACACCCCATAACATCATTCAAACTTAGTAGATCCTTCGAAACACCAAAAACAACACGAAAACACCAAAATTACATCAAATTCAAGCCTATGAACTTTGAAACTTCTAAATTTTGCCAATGATTCCGAAACCAACCAAAACACATCCGATTGACCTGAAATTTTGCACACATATCCAAAATAACATTATGAACCTGCTCCAACTTCCGGAATTCCATTCCGACCCCGATAGCCTATTTCCACTGCCGACCGAAAATCGCCCAAAAATTAATTTTCTCCAATTCAAACCTAATTCTACACTGGACATCAAAACTTTATTCCAAACACACTCCTAAGTCCCAAATCACCTAACGAAGCTATCCTAGCTAGAAAATCCGCATTCCGAGGTCGTTTACCAATAAGTCAACTCCTAGTTGACTTTTTCAACTATTAAGCTAATTTAAGAGACTAAGTGTCTCAGTTCTCACCACGACCACTCCGAACCAACGGACCCAATACAACATAAATAGGCTAAGCAACATATGATAAAGAAGAAATGGGGAAAACGGGGAAAACGGGGCTAATCTTACGGAACGACCGACCGGATCGTTACATTTAGGGTATTAATTAAATTTTTTAGGGTATGGGTTGAACTTTAAGGATATGGATTGAAATTTTAAGGGTAATGGTTGAAATTTTTGGATGTGAATAGAACTTTTAGGGATAATTGTTGAACCTTTTGGGTATAATTATTAAAAAAATAATTATATTATTAACTTAAAATGATTTAATTAATTTATAATTGTAGAATAAATTAAGTAGTTGTAATACTTATGGAAATATCTCAATTTTTTTTAATTTGTATAGATGGAACATCATACTTGGATGTACAATATGAATTATCCAAGTTGGCGAGGATTGCGGAAGGATTTTGTAGAAGGGGTTGATGATTTTATTATACATGCAATGTCACTTTCATCATACCAAATTGAAGGAGTAATTAGGTGACCGTGTGTCAAGTGCGATTGTGTGAAGTTTAAAAAATCAGAGGCAGTTAAGCTTCATCTTTATAGGAATAGGTTTATAGAGAATTACTTTGTGGGGACTAATCATGGATAGATCGATGGTAGGCGTGGAATATTTCATAACATGGTTGTTAGTGAAAGTAGTAGGTCGGTGGAGAATAAAAATCATGATTCTAGAATTCAAGATATGGTTGCGGATGCTTTTGGGATGCACTCCGGGGGTGAGCCCAATGAAAATGTTGAACAAACTCCTAATGATGATGCAAAATATTTTTATGAACAGTTAGAGGAAGCTAGTCATCCACTACGTGAAGGAAGTCCGCACTCTGAGTTGTCTGTTATAGTTAGATTACTAAGTATCAAATCTGATTGAGAATATTTTTCAAGCGGCCATGGACTCTTTCATTGAACTTATGAGTGAACTAGTTAACCCAAATATCAACTTACCTGGTGATTTCTATAAGTCAAAGAGATTGGTTTCTAACTTAGGAATTTCGTCGATGAAAATTGATTGTTGTGAAGATAATTTCATGTTATATTATAAAGATGAGCAAATTTAGAAAGTTGTAAATTCTACGAAAAGCCTCATTTCAAGAGGCTTTCCAGCGGGAATATGGTCGTTGTGAAGGCGATGCATAATTTACCTCTTATACCTAGGTTAAAGAGGTTATATGCTTCGATGAGTTGTGCTCCTCATATGAGATGGCACTTTGAAAATAGAAGACCACTTGGTGTTATGTGTCATCATTCATATGGAGAAGCTTGGAAGCACTGTCATAGGACATATCCAGATTATGCTAGTGAACCAAGGAACATTCTGTTAGGTTTTTATGCAAATGGCTTCACGCCTTTTTCTATATCTGCGACACCATATTCATGTTGGCATGTCTTTCTTACACCTTATAATATACCACTTGAGTTGTGTATGACTAGTTCATATATATTTTAAAATTTTATTATCCCCGGTCCACGTAATCCGAAAAGTTTGATTGATGTATAATTGCAACCTTTGATTGATGAGCTAAAATAGTTGTGGTATGATGGTATCGAAACGTATGACATATCAACCAAGCAGAATTTCAAATTGCGTGCTAATTTAATGTGGACTATTAACGATTTTCCTGCGTATGGAATGTTGTCTGGGTGGATGAGTGATGGGAAGCTAGCTTATTCTTACTGCATGAAAAATGGTAAAGCGTTCACTTTGAAACATGGCTGAAAGCAATCATGGTTTGATTGTCACCGTCTGTTCTTGCTTGATGATCATGAGTTTAGAAGGATGAAAAATGCATTCAAAAAGAAAAAAGTGGAATATGATTCGCCACCTACGATACTTTCAGGTGAGGAAATTTGGGAGAGGGTCCATAACTTCAGTAAAGTTACTAAGGCTCCACTTCTAGATTCCCCGGATATGGTGTTACTCATAATTGGATGAAACAGAGTATATTTTGGTAGTTGCCTTATTGGAAGGATAATCTTCTCTGACACAACCTTGATTTCATGCATATTGAGAAGAATTATTTTTTCAATTTGTTCAATACAGTGATGGATGTTAAAGGTAAGGCAAAAGATAACCCGAAGGCTAGAATGGACTTACAAGAATATTGCAGGCGACCTAAATTATACTTGCAAACAGAGAACAATGGTAAGGTGTTCAATCCCAAAGAAAGTTACTCATTCACTTTGGAGGAAAGACAGCAAATTTGTGATTGGGTTACGAAATTGAAGATGCCTGAGGGTTATGCGTCGAATCTGTGAAAAAAGTAGATATGGAGGTAGGGAATTTGAGCCATTTGAAAAGTCATGACTGTCATGTTTTCATGGAGACCTTAGTGCCTATTGCATTTTTTGGTTTTCCTGAAAGAATCTGGAAACTGATCACAGAGATTAGTTTATTTTTTCAAAGACTTGTGCTCTACCACCTTAAGGGAAAACCTACTTCTGATGGATCAGAACATTTGTGTAACTTCTAGTAAGATGGAAAAAATATTTCCATGTGGTTTCTTTGATGTGATGGAACACCTTCCAATCCACCTTATACACGAGGCACGACTTGGAGTGCTCGTTCAATGAAAATCGATGTATCCCTTTGAGAGGTAATATTATAAGTTTGATGTAAAAAATATTTCTATGTGGTTTGTTTGATGTGATGGAATACCTTCCAATCCACATTGTACACGAGGCACGACTTGGAGGGCATGTTCAATGCAAGTCGGTGTATCCCTTTGAGAGGTAATATTATAAGTTTGATGTAATATTCTACTTTATTTGAATGTTCTTGGCTAACATAACATTATGTAGGAAAATTGGCAAATACAAACAATTTGTTAAGCAGAGGAATAGGATTGAAGGATCTATATATGAAGCCTATCTTGCAAAGGAAACTGCACATTTTTGCTCTTATTATTTTGAGAGTAATGTGCCACTTTCTAGGAATAGGCCCAATAGGCACACTGTCGAATGTGTGAATGATCTATTATATCTACCAATACACATATTCAATCCACCAGGCCGATGTTCTAAGGATGTTAGAAAGAGAATTTTAAGTTATGTGGAGTACAAGTCAGCTACAATTCATGTGTTGCTAAATTGTCCCGAAATTGTACCATTTCTTAAGTAATTATTGATTTATTAGTTATCAAAATGTAAAATTTATAGTGATTACATATTGATGAAACTACTAAAAATAGTTGCATCAATATGAATGTTCTTGGCTAACATGACATTATGTAGGAAAATTGGAAAATGCAAACAATTTGTTTAGCAGAGGAATAGGATTGAAGGATCTATATGTGAAGCATATCTTTCAAAGGAAACTGCGGATTTTTGTTCTTATTATTCTGAGAGTAACATGCCATGTTCGAGGAATAGGCCCAATAGGCACACTGTCGAATGTGTGAATGATCCATTATATTCACCAATGTACATATTCAATCAACCAGGTCGATGTTCTAAGGATGTGCAAAAGAGAAGTTTGAGTGATATGGAGTACAAGTCAGCTACAATTCATGTGTTGCTAAATTTTCCCGAAGCTATACCATTTCTTAAGTAAGTATTGTTTTATCAGTTATCAAAATGTAAAATTTACAGTGATTACATATTGATGCAACTACTAAAAATATTTGATGTGTCACAATCACTGCGTGGGTCAATTTGGCCATGATGATGTGTATATGAGTTTTGATACGTGGTTCAAACAGTTTGTAAGTTTATCCTGATAATGTTCTTCTAAAGTGTGTGTGTGTGTGTGTGTGTGTGTATTCGACTATGCTAACTTATGCATTTTTTAACACTATGTAGGTAAATAATCCAAATAATAGTCTAAATAAATTTTTGAAAGATATATGTTGCGGATTTGGGCTTCAGGTCACAACAATGTCTAAGCACGTAGTGAATGGTTATAAGTTTCATACAGAGGATTACTCTAAAAATAAAAATAGCAACAATAACGGGGTGTGGGTTCAAGGTGGTGATTGCAACCAAGTTGGAGATATTGATTATTATGGTATGGTCAAAGAAATATTACAACAAAAATATAAAGGGTTGACCATATAAGAAGTTGATACTCTTTATATGCAAGTGGTTTAACCCAAATCCAACAAGATGTATAAGAGTACACCAGCAATACAACATAACTGAGGTTAATCATACGATGGAGTATGATCGCTATGATCCTTTCATAATTTTACATAATATTAGGCAAGTGTATTATGCTCCTTATCCATTGCAGCAGAATAAGTCTGATTGGTGGTTGTAATAAAAAATAAGCTTGTCGGTAGGGTGGAAGTCGAGAATATGTTAGATGTTGCATATCAAAATGATATCTCCAGTGTTCACCATATAGTGGACGATCAGTTAGAAAATGATTTGGAACATCATGAACGCATATTGGAAGAAGTTGATATAAATGAAGTAACAATTATAGAAAATGAGGATGAAGAATCAACTAATGAAATTTAAACAAGTGAGGATGAGGAATTCTCGGACGAGGAACAATACGTCGACGAGGATTAAAAGATTGGTTTTTTAAATCACTCTCGTGTTATAACTAGTTTCTTATATGTTTCAATCTAAATATGTATTATATTATGCAGCTAGCAGACAAGGGTCAAGGTAACAATGACCCTACTAGTTCTCGGAGTCGAGAAAAGGCTAGGAAGGGAAGAGGAGGGTAGAATCTGGGGATAATAATACTCCCTCTTTTCCACCCTTTCCAGAGATGTCTATGTATTATCCTCCATCACACGGCTATACTGAGCTACCATAGCATCACGAGGCCTACACCTTCATCCACACACCAGGTATTCCATCATAGGGCCATAGTACTATACGTCCGACATACAGTTCAGCTGCCTCACAGTCAAGTGGATCACAGTCATCTGCATCACAGCCACGTGGATCTCAGCCATCTGCATCACAACCACGTGGATCGCATCCCTATATATCACAGCCACATGGATCACAACCATCCATATCACAGCTACTCGGGTCACAACCATCAGTATCACAGCCACATGGATCGCATCAAGATATGTCGAGTCACATGGATCGCAACCATCTTCATCATCGACTCTATCCATTTCAGGACTTTGCCTGTGAGACCGTAGCTTTGAGCCCCCTACACTTTCTACACATGCCTATGATACACATGCTAAGGATGATGATTCAGAGGTAGTGCATTATGATTGCTATGGCAGGATCATCATAGTCTCTTAGGGTAATAGGTAAGAGTTATTTGTTATTTTTGCGTTTATTGTTTTATAATGTTTTTACTAATATATTCATGTATTTTTATTGTTAAATTGCAGGTTAGGTTGGGTAAGAAGACTACAAAGATAATCACCAATGCGATTAAAAAGCTTTATGATGGCCCTTATGCGACTTGGACTAATTTCCCATACTCGCTGAAGAAGCAAATTTTCAATCAATTTAAGGTATAAATGTTATTTTAAGCAGTTTAATAATTTATATTTATGATGTTTCCATCAAATATTTAACTTTTGAAATGCAGAGCAAGTGTTTGTGGGAAGAGCGTTATAGCGAGGAAGTGGCTACAAATTTTCATCATAAACCCTGCAAGAGATTGTCGAATTATTTCTTGGATGGTAGAAAGAAGAACAAGAGGCTTGACTGGTGTCTGCATCATTTATGGGATGATTTTTTAAGGCAATGGCAGACCGAGGATTTCTTCCAGAGGAGCGAACAAGGAAAGAAAGCTCGTTCATCTGAGAAGGGATGCTCCTTGCACACTGGGGGTGCTATCAGCATCGGGACAATAATAAGAAGTTTGGTAATTGCTTAAATTATTATACTTTTCTAAGTATATGAATTCTATTTATTAACTAAAATAATTGTTTTTCAGGAATAGAAGTATGGGCGTCCAATGAGCCATAATGAGCTATTCAAGGAGATGCATAATTTAAAGAAGAAGAAAGAGGGGGTCGAGATAGGTGGGTCGAGGAACGGGCAGAGGCTGCATATGTAAGCTTTCAATTTTCTTTAAGCGTTATAATTTACTTTTATAAGAATTTTTAAATACTAATTTAATTTAATATAATTCAGGGTCACTACCAAAGTAACGTGGAGGAATTCATTCGTAGTTAACCAGCTGGTGAATCGGGCGAGCCAATCCAACCTTCGGACGAGGATGCTGAAAGAATATGGTTGGTATAACGACTCGATCGGTCGTTTTGAGAATTTAAGCTCCATTCGGTGGCGTAAGGTCTAGAACAGCTTCACATTAGGTATACCGACCTGTGTGCGTGGTTCGATTCAGTTACCGGATAATCCGGAGTCGAATTGGAAGGAAAATTTTCAATTTTTGAAGCTTAAGTGATGAATGTTGACTAGAGGTTTGACTTTTGTGTAAACGGCCTTGGAATGTTTTTTGGTTAATGTCAACAGCTTCGTAGAGTGATTTTGGACTTGGACGCGCGTCCGGAATTGGTTTTGGAGGTCCGTAGAGTAATTTGAGGTAATTCGGAAAAAGTTAGAATTTCGGCGATTTCGGCCGATAGGTGAAATTTTGATATCGGGCTCGAAATGGAATTCCAAGAGTGGCTATAGGTCCATTTTTTCATTTATGACTTGTCTGCAAAATTTGGCGTCATTCCAATTGAATTGATAGGTTTCGGCACTAGGTTGATATTTGAAGATTTCAAAACCCATAAGTTTTATTTTTGGTTTCATTCGTCGTTTTGGTGTTGTTTTATGTGATTTGAAACCTCGAGCGAGTCCGTGTTAGGTTATATGACTTTTTTGTGTGTATGGACGAGGTCCCAAGGGCCTCGGTGGTGTTTCGGATGGGCTTCGGGACATTTTTCCCTATTTTTGGACTGCTGATATGTTTTCTGATGTTTCCTTCTATGCGATCGCATAGGCATAGCCGCGATCGCATAGTGTTCTGTGAGACGCCCAAATTTTCCTTCAATGTGATCGTGCCCCCACCCCTGCATTCGCGTAGAACAATGTGGTCAAGGCCATTTATTTTTCCCTCTACGATCTCACTCTTCAGCTCGCGATCGCATTGTGCATTCTTGGACAGTTGCCATTTCCCTTATATGCGATCACATAAGTATGTTCGCGATCGCATAGCACCTTTTTGCTAGCTAAGATTTTTCTTCTACGCGATCACATTCCTTCTCACGCGATCGCGATTCATTAAATACCTGGGCGGACAGTTTATATCTTCAAAATCGAAGGTTTCACCATTTTATCACATTTTGACTTCTAGAACTCGGTTATTGGCGATTTTTGAGGGGGTTTTCACACAATTCGATTGGGCAAGTGTTATTCAACTAGAATTAAATATATTCCATGATTTCATCTTTATTTTCATCATTTAATTTGTGTTTTTTAGTTGAGAAAATGTTGGTTTTGAAAGAAAACTTCTAAAAGGAAAAATCGTGATTTGAGCGATCAAATGATATCGGAATTCGATAAATTTTGTATGGTTGAACTCGTATCGGCATGGGTATACGAATTTTGTAAAAATTAACGGGTTTTGAGGTACAGGTTCGGGGGTAAACCTTTTGGGTCAACTTTTATATTTTTGTAAAGATTGAAACTTTATTATTTGGAATAGTTCCTTATACGTTTTACGTGTATTTTGAAGTTGTTTTAGTTGATTTTGAGCCGTCCTGAGGTCTTTTCGCTCGAGAAGTCATTTTAGAGTACCGGGTTGTCGTCTTCGAGGTAAGTATCTTGCCTAACCTTGTGTGGGGGAATTACCCCTTAGGATTGAGTCTTCTATGTGGATTGTAGTTCGTGTACGCGAGGTGACGAGTGCGTGCTCAGACTTATTCGTGGAAAGTTGGCCCTTTAGGAATCTTCGGTCCTTATATTCGCTGAGTATGAATTTTTCTTGACATGATTGAATTTCCTAATATCTAGTTTCAACTTTACGTTATTTTCTTCCTTGTCGAGTTGTCCTTATTATGCCTAGTCTCATTTGTTGTGCTTATTCCTTCTGAACTAGCCTTGCTTTTCTTGTGATCAAAGGTTCTTGAATTGATGTATATACTGTATCTTGTATTATTTTCAATTGTTGTGGTTTTACTTGTTGTGGTAATGCACGAGGTTTTTGCCGTGGTTTTGTGGTTATTGTGATGCACGAGGTTTCTGTCGTGCGGTCATTGATATGGGGTTTGCACGAGGTTTTTGTCGTGCCGTGTTTTCTATTGATATTGCACATGGGGTGTGATAAGGCGGGATATGATATTGAGGGTTGCGCATGTGGCATCACAAGGTGGGAACATGTTTATGCACGTGTGGCGAAACAAGATGGGCATATACTTTACTATTGCACACGTGGCGAGACAAGGTGGACTATTTCAGGGATTGTTTGTGATACTTGTGTTGGCCTGGGGGAATTCCTTGTTGTTGATATTGTGTACTTGAACACTTACTGTGTGATTTTATTTGCATGGAAACTTGTAAATGAAAAGGTACGTGTTGCCCTTTTTCTTCCCTTATGTTTATTGGTTGTTGAAATCATGTTAGGACACCTGCACAAGCATACACGTAGTTAAGTACTACTAATGGATTTAGGGATCCTTGTTGTTGTCAAGTATAGATACTCTTGTTGTGCTTACCGTATGGGTGGGAATGACCCAATTGACACGTGAGTCGTCTTTGCAGTTAGTACTCGAATGAGGGCGTAGGATGCCAAGTGTTAGGGTTCGAATATTGGGACCCGTAAATGGTGATTTGTCCGAGGTTCGGAACCTCGTGGGGATGACTATGAATTTGATATAGAAGTGGTTGAAGTTGTTGAGTCATTACATGTACGTGTTGTATATTTACATGCCGGATTTGTTTGTGTTCTATTCAGTCTTTGTGTTACTTCATGGTTTTCCGCTGATACTTATTGTTTTTCCTTCTTTATCGAATTCACTGTCTTGTTAGCTATATTGCGTAGCCTTTATGTGTATATCATTATTTCCCTTATTCCTATATTGATACTTGTTCAGTTTTATTAGACCAGTGGGTGTCTTGACTAGTCCTCGTCACTAATTCACCGAGGTTAGTCTTGATACTTACTGGGCACCTCTGTGGGGTGCTCATACTACTCTTCTTCACATTTTTTTGTAGATTCTAGGTTTTCGCATAGCCGGCCGATTGATTGTTAGTAGCACGGTTACTGTTGTGGATACTCAAGGTAACACCGCTTCAGCATTCACGGTTTTGGAGTCACCATCTTGTATTTTTGTTTGCACTGTTGTACTTATTTTTTAACAGTGGTATTTTTAGGAATTTTAGTGTAATTTCTTTAAAGCTTATGACTTGCACTTCTGGGTTTTGGGAATATGCAATGTGTAAAGAATTATTTATTTCAGAAAAATATTAGATTTTATTTATTATTGTTGTTATTCCATGAATATTAGGCTTACCTAGTCCTTAATACTAGGTTCCATCACGATACCCAACGCAGGGAAATTTTGGTCATGACGAGTTGGTATCAGAGCTCTAGGTTCATAGGTGCTACGAGTCATAAGCGAGTGTAGTAGAGTCTTGCGGATCGGTATGGAGAAGTCTGTACTTATCTTCGAGAGGCTATAGAACTATTAGGATAACTTCACTTCCTTCATTCCTATCGTGCGAGTTCATTGATCTTGAAGTTTTAAATTATCATTCCATTCTCTCACAT
>ML376019.1:85431-123943 GCA_005239525.1 Nicotiana knightiana | reverse complement strand
GGACCAACCCCTTCTACCCCTCCTACCCAGCCCACCCGGCCCCCTTCGTACCGGGCCGGTCCGGTTCCGGTTTCAACCGGTCTGGGCCGGTCCGAAAATGGGTCAACCCGGCCCGTTTGACACCCTTAGTTTCGTATAGTAGGCTGGAGGCCGTTGTGCCAGATGTTATAGTACAGGTATGTTTTGTTTTGTTACAGAGGGCACCATTTGTAATTCATTATAGCTCTACTGGTCGGGACGAGTTCCCTCATTTGTTGTTTCGTTTATGAGTGAGTTACATGCTTTGCACTCTATTTTTCATGCTTGCTCCCATTGGGAAATTCTATGAGTGATAACCCGTTTCTATCTGTTTTATTCATCATTGAGATTGGTGAGACTAGAAGTGAGTCCTTGTTGTTCATCATGGTAGGCTTAATGTTATTTTCCTAAGTATTTTGCTTACGAGTTGTGATTTGATACTCCATTGAGATGTGAGTTCAGTGCAGCGTTATGATTTTTATCAGCTGAGATGAGTTAGTGGGGAATTTCAATTGGTATGATATATTTTCGGTATGCGATTTAGAGTGAGGGTGAGGTCCTTGTGATATTTGTGATTCGATATATTTGGACCAGGCTGAGTACCGCGGCGGAATTTTATCAGGATGGGATCCTTGTGATTTGTTCATATGCTTGTTTCTTCCTTGTTATATTGCTTTTGTAGGACAGTATTGATAGAGATTTGTGCCTATGGTCTTGTTTGATAATCCCTTTATATGTATCTATTTTCATATTCAGTCATTTCGTTATGTGCTTCTTTAATTTAGCTTGGGGGTTGTGTGCCCAGTGGTGTTAATTGTGGCTCGGTGATTCGGGTGTCTAATAATGAGGTCTTTGTGTTTATTTCATCATTATCAGTATTATGGGTTTTGGAGACCGAGTTCTTTCAGATATGAGGTAAATTGCCAATGCTGAGTTGATTTCGGGCAGCCATTGTGATCCAAGTGTTATTATGAGCCTATGTGTGATGTGATATATTATATGGTCGTGCCTTATGGGTATAGTCATGAGTTAATGCAGATGGTTGAGGCTAATGCCGAATATGGATTTAGATCGGGTCTTTTGGAAATGAATAGAAGGTGAGAAATTGAGGTATGAGGCTTATCGGTGGTGATGAGAAGGCTATATTGCAGTTGTGATGGTGTCATCAGGCTTATGTAGGTTGGGGTGATGTGGGATCACCCGCGGGTGTGTTTTAGAAGTGCGCAATCGGTGTTTGGATGAGTTCGAGGTGAATCTTGGCACGTTCGAGGATGAACGTTTTTTTAAGAGGGGGAGAATGTAACGACCCGATCGGTCATTTTGGGAATTTAAGCTCCGTTTAGTGGCGTAAGGTCTTGAATAGCTTCACATTGGGTATACCGACCTACGTGCGTGGTTGGATTCAGTTACCGGATAATCCAGAGTCGAATTGGGAGGAAAACGTTCAATTTTTGAAGCTTAAGTGATGGAGTTGACCAGAGGTTTGAATTTTGTGTCAACGGCCTCGGAATGAGTTTTGGTTAATGTCAACAGCTTCGTATGGTGATTTTGGACTTGGGCGCACGTCCGGAATTTGTTTTGGAGGTCCGTAGAATAATTTGAGGTAATTCGGCAAAAGTTAGAATTTCGGTGATTTCGGCCGATAGGTAAAATTTTGATATCGGGCTCGGAATGTAATTCCGAGAGTGGCTATAGGTATGTTGTGTCATTTATGACTTGTCTGCAAAATTTGGCGTCATTTCGGGTTGAATTGATAGGTTTCGGCACGAGTTTGATATTTGAAGATTTGAAAATTCATAAGTTTGTTTTTTGATTTGATTCGTCGTTTTGGTATTGGTTTATGTGATTTGAAACCTCGAGCGAGTCCATGTTAGGTTATATGACTTGTTTGTGTGTTTGGACGGGGTCTCGGAGGCCTCAGGTGTTTCGGATGGGCTTCGGGACATTTTTCCCTATTTTTGGATTGCTGATATGTTTTCTGATGTTTCCTTCTATGCGATCGCATAGGCATAACCGCGATCGTATAGTGTTCTGTGAGACCCCCAGAGTTTCCTTCAATGCGTTCGCGCCCACACCCCCGCGTTCGCGTAGAACAGTGTGGTCAATGCGATTTCTTTTTCCCTCTGCGATCGCACTCTTCAGCTCGCGATCGCACTGTGCATTCTTGGACAATGGTCATTTCCCTTATATATGATCGCATAAGTATGTTCGCGATCGCATAGCACCTTTTGGTCAGCTGAGATTTTTCTTCTACGCGATTGCATTCCTTCTCACGCGATCGCAATTCATTAAATACCTGGGCAGACAGTTTATATCTTCAAAATCGAAGGTTTCACCATTTTATCACATTTTGACTTCCAGAACTCGGTTCTTGGCGATTTTTGAGGGGTTTTTCACACAATTCGATTGGGAAAGTGTTGTTCAACTACAATTAAATATATTCCATGATTTCATCTTTATTTTCATCATTTAATTTGTGTTTTTAGTTGAGAAAATGTTGGTTTTGAAAGAAAACTTCTAAAAGGAAAAATCGTGATTTGAGGGATCAAATGATGTCAGAATTCGATAAATTTTGTATGGTTGAACTCGTATCGGAATGGGTATACGAATTTTGTAAAAATTGACGGGTTCTGAGGTGCAGGCACGGGGGTAAACCTTTTGGGTCGACTTTTATATTTTTGTAAATATTGAAACTTTATTATTTGAAATAGTTTCTTATACGTTTTGTGTGTATTTTGAAGTTGTTTTAGTTGATTTTGAGCCGTCCTGATGTTTTTTCGCCCGAGAAGTCATTTTAGAGTACCGGGTTGTCGTCTTCGAGGTAAGTATCTTGCCTAACCTTGTGTGGGGGAATTACCCCTTAGGATTGAGCCTTCTATGTGGATTGTAGTCCGTGTACGCGAGGTGACGAGTGCGTGCTCAGACTTATTCGTGGAAAAATTGGCCCTTTAGGAATCTTAGGTCCTTATATTCCCTGAGTATGAATTTTTCTTGACATGATTTAATTTCCTAATATCTAGTTTCATCTTTACTTGCTTAAATATAGGATTTCTTACTTTTGGATTTACTCCTATTGCCTATTGACTCCTAATTGACTTGTCTGAATATTTTACTCCTTTTACTGTCATGCTAGGTCCTCTTAACTGCTTATCTCGAATTTGCAATTATCTTCATCTCATCCTATAATTTTTTTGGTCTTAAATGAAGTTATGATTATTCTCTGCTGCTTGTCCTGGAGTGGAAATTGTTGAATATTCTTGTAACTGACTAACCTTAAAAGAAGTTTAGATATTCTATACCTTCGTGACTGACCCTTATATGGAGTTATCATATTCATGTGAGTTTTCTTATTTACTGAACCGTGTATTTGGGTACGACCCTTATACGTTATTTTCTTCCTTGTCGAGCTGTCCTTATTATCCCTAGTATTATTTGTTGTGCTTATTCCTTCTGAACTAGCCTTGCCTTTCTTGTGATCAAAGGTTCTTAAATTGATGTATCTACCGTATCTTGTATTATTGTCACTTGTTGTGGTAATGCACGAGGTTTTTGCCGTGGTTTTGTGGTTATTGTGATGCACGAGGTTTCTGCCGTGCGGTCGTTGATATGGGGTTTGCACGAGGTTTCTGTCGTGCCGTGTTTTCTATTGATATTGCACATGGGGTGTGATAAGGCGGGATATGATATTGAGGGTTGCGCATGTGGCATGGCAAGGTGGGAACATGTTTATGCATGTGTGGCGAAACAAGGCGGACATATACTTTACTATTGCACACGTGGCGAGACAAGGTGGACTATTTCAGGGATTGTTTGTGATACTTGTGTTGGCCTGGGGGAATTCCTTCTTGTTGATATTGTGTATTGGAACACTTACTGTGTGATTTTATTCGCGTGGAAACTTGTAAGATGAAAAGGTACGTGTTGCCCTTTTTCTTCCCTTATGTTTATTGGTTGTTGAAATCATGTTAGGACACCTGCACAAGCATACACGTAGTTAAGTACTATTAATGGATTTAGGGATCCTTGTTGTTGTCAAGTATAGATACTCTTGTTGTGCTTACCGTATGGGTGGGAATGACCCAATTGGCACCTGAGTCGTCTTTGCAGTTAGTACTCGAATGAGGGCGCAAGATGCCAAGTGTTAGGGTTCGAATATTGGGACCCGTAAATGGTGATTTGTCCGAGGTTCGGAACCTCGTGGGGATGACTATGAATTTTATATAGAAGTGGTTGAAGTTATTGAGTCATTACATGTACGTGTTGTATATTCACATGCCGGATTTGTTTGTGTTCTATTCAGTCTTTGTGTTACTTCATGGTTTTCCGCAGATACTTATTATTTTTCCTTCTTTATCGAATTCACTGTCTTGTTAGCTATATTGCGTAGCCTTTATGTGTATATCATTATTCCCCTGATTCCTATATTTATACTTGTTCAGTTTTATGAGACCAGTGGATGTCTTGACTAGTCCTCGTCACTACTTCACTAAGGTTAGTCTTGATACTTACTGGGCACCGCTGTGGGGTGCTCATACTACTCTTCTGCACATTTTTGTGCAGATTCCAGGTTTTTGCATAGTTGGCCGATTGATTGTTAGTAGTGGGGTTGATGTCGTGGAGACTCAAGGTAAAACCGGTTCAGCATTCGCGGTTTCGGAGTCACCATCTTATATTTCTGTTTACACTGTTGTACTTATTTCTGAACAGTGGTATTTTTAGGAGTTTTAGTGTAATTTCTTTAAAGCTTATGACTTGTACTTCCGGGTTATGGGAATATGCAATGTGTAAGGAATTATTTATTTCAGAAAAACATTACATTCTATTTATTATTGTTGTTATTCCATGAATATTAGGCTTATCTAGTCCTTAAGACTAGGTGCCATCATGATACCCAACGGAGAGAAATTTGGGTCTTGACAGTTGGACGTGGTTGGCAGTCCAAAAAGGGGAAAGGAATATGGGCTTCCGGAGAAAAAATTTCATCGTTGTGGGTGTGAATGCAAGTAATAGGGCCTTCCTCACAGGGCGAGGAAGTTAATAGGGAGAGCCTCTTGGTTGTGCGGGAGGCAGTGACAAAGCTTACATCTGAGCTAGAAGCGGCCAAGGAAAGAGAAAGGATTAGAGATTCTCAATTCCTTGGTATGCAAGCTCAGATCAGAACTCTCCTTTCTACTAGAGCTTTTATGTTGCCCCGGTCTCGTGAGTCATCGCCAAAGGCTCGGCCTCCACGTGATCTTTCCTCCCGTACTCCCCGTGATCATTCCTCCCGTCCGACTCGTGATCGTTCTTCCCGTCTTCCACAAGACCGTTTTATATACCGTCTTGTCGATAAAATTTCATCAGATGGTGATGATGTTGTAGAAAACACCCCTTGACCAATACTTTGATATAATTTGAACTAGATTAATAGAACTAGTTTTGAAATATATTGAATTTTTAACTTGTTGTAATTACTTAGTTTTTTCAGGGATAATTTACGTATAATTTGACTATTTCAGGGATTGTTTGTGATACTTGTGTTGGCCTGGGGGAATTCCTTGTTGTTGATATTGTGTATTGGAACACTTATTGTGTGATTTTATTCGCGTGGAAACTTGTAAGATGAAAAGGTACGTGTTGCCCTTTTTCTTCCCTTATGTTTATTGGTTGTTGAAATCATGTTAGGACACCTGCACAAGCATACACGTAGTTAAGTACTATTAATGGATTTAGGGATCCTTGTTGTTGTCAAGTATAGATACTCTTGTTGTGCTTACCGTATGGGTGGGAATGACCCAATTGGCACCTGAGTCGTCTTTGCAGTTAGTACTCGAATGAGGGCGCAAGATGCCAAGTGTTAGGGTTCGAATATTGGGACCCGTAAATGGTGATTTGTCCGAGGTTCGGAACCTCGTGGGGATGACTATGAATTTTATATAGAAGTGGTTGAAGTTATTGAGTCATTACATGTACGTGTTGTATATTCACATGCCGGATTTGTTTGTGTTCTATTCAGTCTTTGTGTTACTTCATGGTTTTCCGCTGATACTTATTATTTTTCCTTCTTTATCGAATTCACTGTCTTGTTAGCTATATTGCGTAGCCTTTATGTGTATATCATTATTCCCCTGATTCCTATATTTATACTTGTTCAGTTTTATTAGACCAGTGGATGTCTTGACTAGTCCTCGTCACTACTTCACTAAGGTTAGTCTTGATACTTACTGGGCACCGCTGTGGGGTGCTCATACTACTCTTCTGCACATTTTTGTGCAGATTCCAGGTTTTTGCATAGTTGGCCGATTGATTGTTAGTAGTGGGGTTGATGTTGTGGAGACTCAAGGTAAAACCGGTTCAGCATTCGCGGTTTCGGAGTCACCATCTTATATTTTTGTTTGCACTGTTGTACTTATTTCTGAACAGTGGTATTTTTACGAGTTTTAGTGTAATTTCTTTAAAGCTTATGACTTGTACTTCCGGGTTATGGGAATATGCAATGTGTAAGGAATTATTTATTTCAGAAAAACATTACATTCTATTTATTATTGTTTTTATTCCATGAATATTAGGCTTACCTAGTCCTTAAGAGTAGGTGCCATCACGATACCCAACGGAGAGAAATTTGGGTCTTGACAGTTGGACGTTGTTGGCAGTCCAAAAAGGGGAAAGGTATATGGGCTTCCGGAGAAAAAATTTCATCGTTGTAGGTGTGAATGCAAGTAATAGGGCCTTCCTCACAGGGCGAGGAAGTTAATAGGGAGAGCCTCTTGGTTGTGCGGGAGGCAGTGACAAAGCTTACATCTGAGCTAGAAGCGTCCAAGGAAAGAGAAAGGATTAGAGATTCTCAATTCCTTGGTATGCAAGCTCAGATCAGAACTCTCCTTTCTACTAGAGCTTTTATGTTGCCCCGGTCTCGTGAGTCATCGCCAAAGGCTCGGCCTCCACGTGATCTTTCCTCCCGTACTCCCCGTGATCATTCCTCCCGTCCGACTCGTGATCGTTCTTCCCGTCTTCCACAAGACCGTTTTATATACCGTCTTGTCGATAAAATTTCATCAGATGGTGATGATATTGTAGAAAACATCCCTTGACCAATACTTTGATATAATTTGAACTAGATTAATAGAACTAGTTTTGAAATATATTGAATTTTTAACTTGTTGTAATTACTTAGTTTTTTCTTGATTTTGGATTGTGAGGTTTAATTGAATTTTAATTTGTTAGTTTTATAGTATTAATTGGATGTTTGGTTTTTGTTGTTGTTGTTGATGTTTGGTTAGATTTGTCGTTAATTAGGGGTTGTATGTGGTGAATTGGTGGTTATTAGATGTGAATTGGGGGTATTGGTATACTATTTTTATTTAGCTGGTAGTGTAGCTACTAAAACAGGCATTTTCTGCCAAAAATTAATCCCAGAAAACCGACCAACATTGGTCAATAACTAATAAAAAACTTTAAATTGAATATTACCGACAAATGTTGGTCGGTTAATGCACATTGAATTCCCATAATTCAAAATTACTGACCAACTTTGGTCGGTAAGTTGTCTGCCATGTCCAGATTACCGACCAACGTTGATCGGTAGTTTTAAATTTTAATTATTTATAAAAAAAACATATTTTTCAATACCGACCAAACTTGGTGGATAAGAAAAATTAATAAATTTAAAACACCGACCAATGTTGGTCAGTGAGATTAAATTATGAAAATAATATTCCGGTTAATGTTAGGCGGTAAGTTAATTAAATTGTCATATGGTTGTGTAGAGAATACCGACTAATGTTGGTCGGTAATTTTCGACCGACTTTGATCGGCATTCTCTTCCGACCTTCAAAATACCGACCACACATTAATGGTCACGTTTTGGACGGTTATTGGCCATTATCGACCGACTTTGGTCGGTTATTGTGGATGGTTTTTCCCGGATTTCTAGTAGTGAAAGCTCATAATTCTCACGAGTAGTTCAATCCTTGATCTCTTTACTTGGTTTGTTCCTTCATGAGCAGTTTGGAGTGCATCCCATACCTTCTACGCATGCACACAAAAATTCTATTGTACTCATCAGGACCAAGTCCACAGATAAGGATTTTCTTAGCCTTTGCATTCTTCTCCATCATTCTGAAATCTGCTGCCACAAATTCAGAGGGGTCCTTAGGAGCTGTTTCATTTTGTGTATTTTGTTTAGTAGGAATCAAAGGACCTTGGTTCACTATGGTCCATAATTCATAGTCTTTAGCTGTTAGGAAGTCTTCCATTCTTGCTTTCCACCAACTGTAATATTTTCCATTGAACAGGGGTGGCCTAGTAGTTGATCGTCCTTCATTAATTCCGACTGGAGCACTCATCTTGCTTCCAAGATCTCTCTAAGTGTTAGCCATGTGAATGAGAGAACCTGCTCTGATACCAATTGTTAGTTTGAGTGCCCGTATAGATTACTAAAGAACTTTGTTTGTTACCGCTTTCCTTAAGCGTAAAGTAAACAAGAAATAAAATGAACACAACGATTTTTACGTGAAAAATCACCCGGATCAAAAGGTGCAAAAACCATGACCTACCACGTAGGATTTTTAACTCCAACTCCACTAGAACAATGAACCAAAATGCATGAATTATAATATTGTAATTAAATGCTCTCCAGTATTCCTACTACTCCTATTTGATTCACAAGTTACTCTAACATGTAACGCAAAATACTCACTCCAATTCATTAATTATTTTTTACACATAATTACAACTCAATTTCCTAAATTACATTCAATAGACTGACTCAGGAAAAATACAAGGTAAGTACTCAATATAAGTAAATGACTTATCAGTCTTTAGTTGATGTGTAATGGATGGTTTAGAAGTCCAAAGTCAATCCTATTTAAACACGACTTGAGATCTTATAGGAGTCCTATTCAAAGTCAACTTTCTCTTTGATAGGACTCCTAGTGTTCCAAGGATTTAAAACATATTGGGACTTTAGTCTATGACTGAATTATCCATATCTTTTTTAGCAACGACCCTTATCACTTATAATAGACATCGTCCACCAAAGTCAGACCAGAGTAACTTTGAGAAAAAGTTACTATCTTGTACAGACGTACAAGTATCACTCAAGAGGAGCTGATTCTTTTTCCTGCAGAGCAGGTTCTTCAGAATAGTTAAGCAGTTACGTTGAGGACCAGGTTCTTTGAACATTTAGTCATACTTTGTTAATCATCAATACTTCAATATTCAACATGAACACAAGCATATAATCAAACTCCTAAAGGATAATGTCCCCTACTCTGTGAGCACCTACCATTTACCCATCAATAATCACAAGATTATATCATTTTACAATGAAATAGAACATCGCAAATACTATTATTACTTCAATTCAATTAAATGATTGATTTCAAAAACTATTTTTACTTTAATTTGACTGGATTGGAAATAAAGCATTTGAACGCCAACGACTACAACTTTTTTCATGTAAGAGAAGACATAAGAACTTCACAGCATCTACAGCATATCAAGATATCAAGCAATAAAGCATAGAGCAAAGGATGTTTGTTGATTTCAGGGGTGTTTGGGAGCAGAGGGGAAAGGAGATGAGTCATGGGCTTTACATAAAGTAAAATAGCCATAGATGAAGGAGCTTTATGAGTGGGCATAGTGGAAGAGACTGAACAAAGAAGAAGAATCTATTTAGTGTACGTAAAGCAAAGAGTATGCAGTGACATTCCACGCAATAGGAGAAGAGACGAAGTATATGATAGTACAAACTTTAGAAGAGGGGAATACTGGTTAGACTAAGAGGAGGGATGATAGTGGCAAGACAGACTTGACTTGAATATGGCAACCTGGAGTTCACCAAAATATAAATCACCCATTTCGGATTCAGTTTCTCACTCATGTTTTCTTCTTTACATAGTGGAAAAAGTTTGTCACGACCCAAAATTCATTAAAGGTCGTGATGGTGCCGGACACCGCTGTCAGGCCAGCCAACAATAAACACTTAATTTGGTTCTCATTTTAATATTATTGAAATCATGTTTTCCTTCAATTAAATAGTAAAAGATGAAATTTATATAATAATATTTTTAACAATTTCAATACTGAACAACTCATAATCACCCCCAAAATCCGGTGTCACAAGTGCATGAGCATCATCTAAGAATATAAAATACAATACAGCATTTGTCCGGAATAAAAATTGGACAGGAGAAATACATTTAATCTGAAGGAGACTCTGCTGGCTGCGAGCCGTAATATGGAGTTCAACTCACCTAAGTCTGTGCATGCATACACACTTCTGCTCACACAAGGCCACTAAATATAAATACACCTGCAAAAAAATGTGCAGCAACTGTAGTATGAGTATGTAAATCAATGCATACCCAGTAAGTATCCCGTCTAACCTCGAAGAAGTAGTGACGAGGGGTCAACTCTGACACTCATTATGGGCTATCAATAAATGGTCGATATTATAATTTAATATGAATTATATGAAGCAGCTGAAGGTTCAATAATCAAGAAATAAGTAAACGTATCTTTTATTATTTAGGAAGTCTCCATCTCCGGTTTCGTCATTTAATAATTTATATCTCAAGCCAACAAAGCAATATCAATTATAATTTAGTTCCGAAGATCTATCATGTGCAAGTCATGTCGAGGTCGTACGGCCTGTTCCCATACGTAAATATAAATTGTGCACTGCCGAGGGTCGAACGGCGCAAACCATAGATGCATCTATTTAATCTGTCGAGGTGTTCAGCCTGCTCCACGAAAGAAAAACACATTCAAACAATCAAATCAAGAATTCATGAAGGAGAAATTATCCAAGGAAATGTCAATTTTCATGTAACAGTCAATAAAAACGAAATTTAAACTACCAAACGACGCGCTAGAGCTCAAAACAACTGGTTGGTTCGTTACATTCTCTCCCACTTAAACATACGTTCGTCCTTGAACGTGTTAAGAACTACTTTGGAGTTGTCCAAAATCATTGCTCAATACCTCGTGCACCTACCCGTGCTACCACAACCCAGTTGAGCACATCTGCACAAGCAACCTGCAAATTCTCCTTTTTATTTAGTCAAATAAGCCTTAGAACCAAATTCCAACTTTTGAAATTCTCTACCAGGTATGTTTCCAACATACGAACACCGTATCCATCACTACTCGATGTACCAACACATGATTATATCCTTTTATCGAATTCACACCGTGCACCGCATTAACCACATGACCATAATAACACCCTCTGACAACAATAGCCGAAATTCCACGAATCCGATTCCCACAACACACCTCATGACACGTATAAGTCATGTTCCAACTCTTGAAACACTGCCACGGCGGAAGAGATGTGTAGAAATTCATATCCAACTGCCGAGTCAATTAATCATTGAGTCTCTCCTCCTGACAAGAACCCTTACCTCATTATGAATCAAATAACAATATTTGCTCTTAAATATGCCTCATATAAATCTGATCGCACTGATACCAGGTCAAAAGATCTCGTCTCACCCAGTACAAGTCATTCCGGTGATAAGCCACCACAAACACTACCAAAAGTCTCCTATGATGCCACTATGTGCCGACAAGCCGCAAACTCGAATGTAATACATAAGGAAAACGAACTCTGGAAAGAACTACTCAACCCACGTAACTAATTAAAAAACCGATAAAGTGTCATGAATCTTTTTCAGAAAATGCGGGACGAAACACACAGGAATAGATATAGGGAATTGTGCTCAACATCACATTGTTGCGGCGTGCAACCCGATCCTCACATGATACCGTTGCGGCGTGCAATCCGATCCGACCATGGTACATGTGGCGGCGTGCCACCCGATCCACACAACATACCTGTGGCGGCGTGCCACCCGATCCACACATAATAATCTACAAGGAAATACTCACCGAGCTAAAATGCTTAACCTGCGAAATGCCCGAATATCAACCATAAGCACGCTAAGTGCATAATACAAATCCTAGGGAGACAAATTGCACCATACGCTACGATACTCAAACACAACCAAGGTGCAATAGGTGACCTGTATCTAGAGAGCCATCCTGCTCTCACAACACCACAATTTACCCGGGATCTCAATATGAGTGCAAATAATCAAATTTCCTCACATCCCACGTGGCACGATAGTAATTACATGAAATAGCCCACGACGAAATAACATCCAACTTCCGAATACTCCTCCATAAACAACGCTATGCTGAAATGAATATGCTCGGCCTGATATAGAGCCCACATTCACAGTTAGAACCATCCACGGACCTCAAGCCTATTCCGATCGTGCCGCATAGGGCCAATAATCTTTCGGGGATCCACAATACCCCTCTTTACCATGACACACAAGAACAACTATCAAATTCGGAATAAACTTCCACAGTCCACAACCAAACGAAACGAGCGCCCTCCAGGCATAAATTCTCACATTAGCGATAGTACCAAAACCTCCATACTTGGTTTCAATCTTCAGTCAATCAAGTGACGACATGCCACACGTATACAATTTTCCCTTGGGATATGCTCTCACGACCTTCCACACCCGGTAACAAGTATGCACACCCATACCACCGGCAATCCAAATGTTGTAAAGTGAATCAAGGATACGCAAAGCCTCTTACACATGACACCGATCTTAGGTGAAACTGAAGACAATACCAAATTTCTCTAAACATATGAATCCCTTTCCACTCATCTGAGCTCTTGACATTCTTGTCGACACCAGACTGAATTCTTGATCCTCAACTCTCAAATTTCATGCCACTCACCGCACCAATCTTACCAATACACGGGAGCCCGGGAATTTCATCATACTTCTGAACTACTAATAACATACACGCTTCATCATATAGAAATATTTCATTTTACTCGTTCCAGGAGAACCATAGCAACACACGATCGAATCCCCATAACCGCAGAAAATACAAACCTCGAGTTGTGGTCTAACCCACCATAATTCTTCTGGGATCCATCTACATATAACAGGCCATATTACTCTAATTCCTCCATAAAAAATCAATTACTGCGGCCGCCAAATCTCGCGTGTATCGCCACAAATCACATGTATAACTCAACACGCTGAAAGAACTGATTATCGCCACTATCATGCCAAATCAACCATCGCTAACCGATCCGACTTCTTCTAATTTACTCTGAACCTGCCTTAGGAATATCAGTAGTTCCATACAAACATAACGAACTCAAATCCAAACCCATCCTGAGTGACCTTATTCCACGAGACCACGCTGTCCCAAAACTCACGAACCATCTCATACCCTCCTTGTGCGACACTCGCATCTTCAACTGGTACACTCATTCTGATAAATCCCTTCATAGATCCGAAGTTACATTTCCCCACTCCTCCAATGCTACACCGCAGACCGAACACAACATGGAACACTCCAAGCCCCTTTCATAACCCACTACAAAAGCTCGATATTTAACCACACTGCGGACCCAAAATCCTTAGGCACCGCACTTTAACTTTTGAATCCGCTAGGATCACTGATGAGAGTCACCCACTTTGACTTGGTCCCTAATATAACCAGACTCCAAGGCCCTGCTAGCATATGGACACCCTCTAAAGAAGCACCCGGCTGAATCACCTTCCTTGTAACTCACCTCTACGCGAGGCATAAATCCTGAGTCTTCCAAAAGCCTGAACATGAATCGATAAGGCCAATCATAGCACACATTCCTCAAATCCCTTGCTCAAATTACCATTGATGTTCTCTTTCCTTAGTCGTAATAACCTACCAGTATGCCGATAACCGAAAACCTCGCAAGTAGATAACCATTCAATCATATCGTAGGTGGTGGGGCTCTCCCACTTAGCTTGAAGAAATAGATTTCATAACCTTGGAACCTACCAAGGTTCCTTATTCTTCATTGACATGACCTTGCACAATAAAATCGCCAAATTTCTCGAAACCTTTCTGTTAAACACTTCATGAATACTCTGAATTACTAGCCCCGTGCACATATTCGACCTCTTCCTGCATAGTCAGTAGAATTTCTTCATAGGAACTTCGTCAGGACCACACAATCGCTGACCTTCTCACATGAGGTAACCAACAGGTGGAAACTCCATGCCGACATCAGCCCAACGATGTTGCACTGGGTACAATTATTACAAAATCAATAACCCATCCTGAGCCCGTGCTCATTCACCAGCTGTACAAGTCCGTTCACTCCTCATGGACATCAACTAAAGGTGCGACAATACATTCCAGTCCGAAGTCATGTTATAACCTTCTTCATATCAAGCAGCTTCTCTCTGTCGTACCCAACCTTTCCCAGCATAGCAGCCAACATTCCAATTTAAGTTCGTAGACCTAGTCACTGCCCACCATGAATCCCAAATCACTCTGAACTTTTCTCAAGACGTGTGGCTATCCTACCACAGAACCCATACGCTTCTCTGCCTCTCTCCTGCTTTGGTCAAGCCCTCTCCTTTAAACAACTACCCAACTCCTGCTTCTTACACCTGGCCTTCTAGAAATTTAACCACCGCAAGGCACCTCCCGCATGTCCTTCCTCATCCTTCACTGCCCAATTGTTTCCTTAAATTAAAATCTATCTCTATAGTACCCAAATCAATAGATCGCTACCGACTTCAAACCTCTATGAAGGTCACCTTCCTTCAGCCATCAACACCAGGAACACTGACTCAATCCTGACCCACCGCATACCGCGATCTCCGACAGTCGCTTCCCCGGCACTATTTCACAATAATCTGCCCTAAAGGTGAATTGAAGAAGACCATAACACCGGCGAACTTAGCCCATTCAACAAGGATGACAACGCCACATCACAGATGAAAATTCCACCACGCTCGAAAATACCAAGTCTCATTACCCCATCAACCCAAACCAGAGCATTCGTAGACCGATTGTCTTTCCTCCGCTGGAAATAAATGTTGAACCTCTAAGCCGTGAACTGAGAATCCTACTTCCAAGTCATTCCTGTCGCGATCCATAAATAAGCACCATATCATTACACCAACATTGCGCGATAGCAACGCACGGATTATCATAACAACCAGTGCCCAACTTCAAAACCATAGGATTACCGATACCGAGTTGAAATGACAAAACAGCCTTTCGCAAGGCGACGATAATAGCCCAATAAACTACACAGGGAGAAACATCCTGCACCACATCCGTAGTACCATTAAAATTCCTCGATCCCCAATTGATAACAAGCGCTCCACGTCGCATAAGATTGAATAGGAAGGAAATGAAGGCATAAGCCTCAAAGAATCAAATCGCACGATGAGGAATCAAGAAGTGAAGTGCTCCTAACAGCCATGTAGCCTCTCGAAGATAAGTACAGACGTCTTCATACCGATCCGCAAGACTCTACTAGACTTGCTCATGACTCGTGAGATCTAAGTGAACCTAGTGCTCTGATACCATGTTGTCACGACCCAAAATCCATTAAAGATCGTGATGGCGCTGGATACCGCTGTCAGGCCAGCCAACAATGAACACTTAATTTGGTTCTCATTTTAATATTATTGAAATCATATTTTCCTTAAATTAAATAGTAAAGATGAAAGTTATATAGTAAATAGTAATATTTTTAACAATTTCAATGCAGAACAATCCATAATCACCCCAAACCCCAGTGTCACAAGTGCATGAGCATCATCTAAGAGTATAAAATACAATACAGCTTCTGTCCGGAATAAAAATTGGACAGGAGAAATACATTTAATCTAAAGGAGACTCTGCTGGCTGCGGGCCGTAATATGGAGTTCAGCTCACCTAATTCTCTGCATGCATACACGCATCTGCTCACACAAGGCCACTAAACATAAATGCACTGCACAAAAATATGCAGTTAGTGTAGTATGAGTATGTAAATCAACGCGTACCCAGTAAGTATCCCGTCTAACCTCGAAGAAGTAGTGATGAGGGGTCGACTTAGACACTCACTATGGGCTATCAATAAATGGCCGATATTATAATTTAATATGAATTATATGAAGTAGTTGAAGGTTCAATAATCAAGAAATAAGTAAACGTATCTTTTATTATTTAGGAAGTCTCCATCTCTGGTTTTGTTATTTAATAATTTATATCTCAAGCCAACAAAGCAATATCAATTATAATTTAGTTCCAAAGATCTATCATGTGCAAGTCATGTTGAGGTTGTACGGCCCGTTCCAACACGTAAATATAAATTGTGCACTGCCGACGGTCGAACGATGTGAACCATAGATGTATCTATTTAATCTGTCGAGGCGTTCGACCCGCTCCACGAAAGAAAAGCACACTCAAACAGTCAAATCAAGAATAAATTAAGGAGCAATTATCCAAGGAAATGTCAATTTTCATGTAACGGTCAAGAAAAATGAAGTTTAACCTTTTAAAAATTCCTTTACCAAGTTCTATATGATTTAAGAAAATTTTAAATTAACAATAAGGTTACAAACATCGCAATTATAGCATGATTTGGATCCTAGACTACCTGGACTTAAGCATAACAGTAGCTACGCACGGACTCTCATCACCTCGTGCGTATGTAGTCCCCACAAATAATAGCACATATTAACTTAATTCACCTATGGGGTTAATTCCCTCTTACAAGGTTAGAAAGAAGACTTACCTCGCTCCGAAGCTCCATAGCCGGCTCCCAAGCCTTACCAACAACTCGAACCGATGCCTAACGCTCTAAAAAGTTTCAAAGATAAACTTTACCCATAACACCACGAGCTAAAATATATAATTTACTCCAAATTCCATGTCCAAATTTCGTGGTCAAAATCCAAAAATACCAAATTTCTAGGTTTTCTACCAAAAATCCCAAATTCTACAAATTTCCATGTTTAAATCGCCATACAAACCATGTATTTAACTTATAACAAATGGGAATCACTTAACTTGTGTTGCTTGATGAAAATCTCCCTTTGAAGCTCTCCAAAATCTCCCCAACCAAGTGGAAAATGAGAGAAGAAGATCCAAATCTCGCTCTTTAAACAATCTGCCCAGCGACCTCTCGCACCTACGGTCACTTGACCGCTTCTGTGTTTCGTTAGGTGCGGTCAAAATACCGCTTCTGCGGTTCTCCTCCAAACCCCTCAACTCCGCATCTGCGGCCCCCATCTGCTAATGCGCATTCGCTTCTGCGGCTCCACGCGTGCAGGTGCGGTTCCGCTTCTGCGGAACTCGACTGCATCTACGGTCCCAGCCTTCCTCAGCCTAAGCCGCTCCTGCGACCTTCATGGACGCTTCTGCGGCTCCGCACCTACGGCCCTAACCTCGCAGGTGCAGTTACACCAGAAGACAGCAGCCTCAGCACCTTCATAAGGCGAAATTCAATCTGTTAACCATCCAGAATCCACCTGAGGCCCCCGCGACCTCAACAAGTTATCCCAACACGTACTTAAACACCATACGGACTTATTCGAGCCTTCTAATCACATCAAACAACGTTGGAACCACGCATCGCACCCTAATTCAAGCTTAATGAACTTTAGAACTTCAAACTTCTACATTTGATTCCTAAACCTATCAAATCACATCCGATTGACCTCAAATTTTGCACACAAGTCACATTCGACATTACGGACATACTCCAACTTCCGGAATCGGAATCCGACCCCGAAATCAAAAGTCCACTTCCGGACGCGCTCCTAATATCAGAATCATCATACGAAGCTATTCTCAGAATCAAAATCCCAAATGGATGTTGATAATATTGAAATGCACGGCAAAGCAAATGTATGAAATTCTTTTAAAATGCCAACCTTCTACAATAGGCGCTGAAATGCTCCCGGATCGTCCAAAACCCGATCCATACATACGATCAAGTCCAGGATCATCATACAAACCTGTCGGAACCTTCAAATCCCGATTCCGATGTCATTTATTCAAAAATCTAACCACATTCAATTCTTCCAACTTAAAACTTTCGAAATAAGAACTTTCTTTCTAAATCAATTGTGAACTTCCGAAATTCCAATTCCGACCATGCGTACGAGTCATAATACCTGAAGTGAAGCTACTCATGGCCTCAAACTACCGAACGACGCGCTAGAGCTCAAAACGACCGATTGGGTCGTTACAAATTTTTTTTAGGCTTTTCAAAGTTTGCTCCTCTTAAGAATCTTTCAGAATCACTCACCATCCTCATTCCGTCTATCTATCTTTCTCAGCCAAACTTGGGATAATACAAAAGTACCCCATGGGGGTTATAGCTAATTGTCAGATGCACCCTTTAACTTTGCGGGGATATGTTCAAAGTACAATAAATATCTCCTTTTGAGTTGACGTGGAACCTTTAGCATTTTGCACGTTGAGAAGTAAAAAATTTCCCCAAATCTGATTTTTTTTTCTTCATTTTTTTCCTTTGACTTTTTCTTTTTTATTTGCACCCACTTTCTAGTTGTTTCTCCATTTTCATTTTTCTTTCTTCTTCATTTTTCTTTTTTCTTTGTTCTTCATATAGACGGTCAGACCTCCATTAGTCCTTGTTCGAGTCACTATCAAGTTATTGTTCAATATCCTTAATTATGAAAAGGATTGAAGGTGAAGAACGAAAATTTAGTTGTTGGGTATTGAAGAACCGGATTTAAGTTATCGAAGGAAACCGTGGTATCTATTTTCAAAGTCCAAAATCAAATCTAGTGTGGAAATTCGGGTTACTTACTGATATTTTTTTATTAGATTTGAGGATTTTGAACCACAGATTTTGAACTCCATTGCGGGTTCTTCGAAAGTCCAGCACAATTGTTTTAAATCCTCAAAGTTCAAAAGAGTTGGCTATTCAAACATTCTGGGAGTTGCAAATTGAAGCTAGATTTCGAGGTTACATTAATTTGAATGTCTGAAACTTGAAGAAAGCAAACTGCCATTGATGAAATTTCGAATCTCAAAACTGAAAAGCCATCTGCCATCTTTCTTTGATGGTGGTGGCTTTTGTAAAGCTTTTTTTAGAAACATGGATGGATTACTAAAAAAATTGATACATTAAATTACTGGAAAAGAGAATGTTAAAAGGAAAAGGTGAGCTGGGTTTGCACGGAGGAATAAGGTCGGTGATAGAGAGAAGAAAAATTATTTTCTTAATTTGTAAGCTTAAGCTTAGAGTACAATTACATGGGTCCTATTTATACCACACTAACTAACTAACTCAACCACCTTTAATTGCACTATTCATCTAACTAATCATGTAACTAACTAAGTACTCACATCATTACATTGAGTACACCTATACAGCAGCTAGCAATTCTACACTCCCCCTCAAGTTAGGTGATCGAACACACTAATCATCCCTAACTTGCATATCAGTTCCCTGTGCGACTGTTTTCCTAAAGCCTTAGTGAGGATGTCTGCAACTTGGTCTTTGCTAGTAACATGTCCAGTTTTGATCAAGCCTTGTTGTAGTTTTTCTCGAATGAAATGACAATCTATCTCTATGTGTTTGGTACGCTCGTGATACATGGGATTTGATGCAATTTGAATAGCAGCTTATTATCACACAATAGTTTCATTGGCAAGTCAACCTTCATTCCCAGTTCTTGTAACAAACCTTGCAACCAAACTAACTCTGCCACTGTAGTTGCCATACTTCTGTACTCAGCCTCAGCCGAGCTCCTTGATACTGTATTCTGTTTTTTTGATTACCAAGAGATCAGTGACTCACCTAGCTTTATGCAAAAGCCAGTAACAGATTTCCTAGAGACCATGCATGATGCCCAATCAGCATCATAATAGGCAGTGATATTCTTCGACTTATTACTGCTCATCAAAAGTCCTAAACCTGGCTGGCTCTTCACATATTTAACCCCCCTCAATGCTACCTCATAGTGTGATTCCTTTGGAGCATGCATATATTGACTCAATGTTTGGACTGCAAAAGAGATATCTGGTCTGGTGATTGCCAGATACAGCAGTCTTCCCATCAATCTTTGATAAGGTCTCATATCTTCCATTTCCTTATCATTGTTAGGCTCGAACAATCTGTCATACTCCAGACTAGTGAGCTTTTGGTTCCGCTCCAAGGGTGTTGTAGCAGGTTTTCCTCCCCCTACACCACATTCTGATATTAGTTCTAGAGCATACCTCCTTTGGTTCATGAGTATGCCTTTGGATGCTCTGGCAAATTCTATACCCAAGAAATACCTCAACTCACCCAAGTCTTTCATCTTAAAGTTGTTGTTAAGTATCAATTTAGCTTCCTCTATCAACTTAATGTCACTCCCTGTAATAAGCAAGTCATCTACATATACTAATATGATGACAATGTGTTCACCCTGCCTTTTGGTAAACAAAGAGTAATCCAGTTTGCTCTGAGTGAAGCCAGAGCTAATAAGAGCATTGGTGAGTTTTAAATTTCATTGCCTACTGGCATGTTTAAGGCCATATAGATATTTGAGGAGCCTACAAACCTTGTTCTCCCCCTGGCTACCAAATCCTTGTGGCAAAGACATATAAACCTCTTCAAACAGATCACCCTGGAGAAATGCATTATATACATACATTTGAAAGATTGGCCAATCATTTTGGGCAGCCAAGGATACAACACATCTAACAGTTACCATTTTCACAATAGGGGAAAAAGTATCATGGTAATCCAGTCCTTCTTGCTGAGTAAAGCCCTTGGCTACTAGCCTTGCTTTATACCTTTCAACACTACCATCTGCCTTATACTTCACCTTATATACCCATTTGCAACCAATGGGTGTCCTACCTGAAGGCAAATCCACCACATCACATGTATGATTGGATGTAAGGGCTTCAATCTCTAGGTTCATAGCCTGAATCCAGTTGTCATCCTTTGCAGCTTGTTCAAAAGATGTTGGTTCAGTGACAGAAGAAAAAGCTGATAGGTATGCTTGGTATGTAGAGGAAAGAGAAGTATAGGAGAGTGAGGCAGTGATTGGATAGGGAGTGACAGAGTAATGAACATAGTTTGTGAGCCATATTGGAGGATTAGATGTTCTAGTAGATTTCCTCAAGGGTGGTGGTGCAGCAGGAGAGGAATTGGAGTCAAACATTAAGGAAGGAGATGTAGAAGTTGGAGTGAGAACAGGTGCTTGAGGAATGGGAGAAGTCTGAGATGGTGAGATGTCAGTAAGATGTTGTTCTAGAGGTGAAGAGATTGAGTTAGTTGGGAAGGGGTCATCTGTGAATGATGGAGTAGACCATAGAGTCCTAGATGGTTCAAGGAATGTAGATTTAGGGTATCTGAAGGGGAACACTGACTCCCTAAAGGATACATCTCTACTGACAAAGAATGAGCTAGTGTTTATGTTGTATAGTTTGTAACCTTTTTGAGTATTTGAGTATCCCATGAAGACCGATGGGATTACTTTGGATGAGAACTTATCAGTGAAATTGGTTTTAGTTGCATAACACAAGCAGCCAAACACTTTAAGATGTTGGAAAGAAGGAGCTTTCCCATGGAAAACCTCATAAGGAGATTTTCCAGAAAGAACTGAGGAAGGCAGTATGTTTATTAAAAAAACAGCAGTCAGAATGCATTCACCCCAAAATCTTAGAGGAAGATAGGCTTGAAACCTCAGTGCTCTTGCCATCTCAAGCAAGTGCCTGTGTTTCCTTTCAGCTGTTCCATTCTGTTGGGGAGTGTGAACACACGAACTTTGATGAACAATGCCAAGATAAGAAAAAAGACTATTGCATTGAGAATTAAAAAATTCAAGACCATTATCTGATCTAACAGTCTTGACAGAAGCATTAAACTGTGTTTTAATCAAGGTGAGGAAATTTCTGAGTAGAATAATGACATCACTTTTCATTCTCATCAAATAAACCCAAGTCATTCTAGAGTGATCATCAACAATAGTAAGGAAATATCTATAACCATTGTAAGTACATTGTCTATATGGGCCCCATATATCCATATGTATAAGCTCAAAAGGAGAGACAGTTTTAGAAGTACTAACAGGGAAAGGGAGTCTAGTTTGTCTTGCTAAAGGACAAATTGTACAAGACAAAGATTCCTTATTGAACAAATGACTATGTAAAAAAGGAATTTTCTGAAAAACAGCAGCTGGTGCATGACCAAATCTCTGGTGCCATATTGAAACTGGAGAAGATTGAGTCGAAGAGAAGCATTTCTGTGTAGGTACAAGTAGGTCTAGAATACTAGAAATAGGAGCTTTGACAGGTGATAGCTTCCTGGTAGGTTGAAGTAAGTACAAACCATCCTTCTCCTTACCAATCCTCTTCACCCTGCCAGTGTAGAGGTCCTGAAATATACAAAAATCAGGAAAAAACCAACACAACACTGCAATTGTTTGGTCAATTTTGAAATAGCAGAAGGTTGTATTTGAAAAGAGGTACATAGAGAAAAAATTTCAATTGATTATCAAATAATGAGACTGAACCAAGGTGAGTAACAGAGGTCACATGACCATTTGGCAGATGAACTTTGCTGGTGTTAGATGTGATTAGCTCAGGATTTAACAACATGTTCAGGCTAGAAACCATATGATTTGTTGCCCCTGTATCAATCACCCATGGAGTGGTTTCAGTACAATCAGATAAGATAGCATTAAGGCAAGTGGATATACCTGCCATGTTGGCTGAAGCTTCTTGTGAAGGAACTTTGTTGATCAACTGCAGAATTTGTTGATATTGGTCAGGAGTAAATGTGGACATTGCCATGTATTGACCAGGTGGCTGAGCAACAGTATTGTGTCCTGATTCATCTAAGTGTCCCATATAACTTGCATTATTAGATGAAGTTTTGTTGCTACTCCCAAACTGCTGCTGCACTTTCCTCCTGTTATTCTTAGCATTTTGTGGATATCCCACCAACTTGTAGCAATTCTCCCTTTTGTGTCCTTTCATGTTGCAATAATCGCAGTAAAAACATTATGTTTTCTAAATTTGTTAGTCTGCATAGCAGCACAGGCTGTGGGATCATTCAACTCCAAATTTTGCAGTGGTTGAGTGCATTGTGTTATCACATTTGCCTGCAATCGTTGACTCTCATCTTGCATAAGCATGTTATAAGCTTGATTCAGTGATGGACTTGGGACTGTCATTAAAATCTGACTACGTGACTGTGCATAAGTCTCATTTAAACCCATCAAAAATTGCATCAGCTTCTGTTGTTCTATGTGATCTGCATAGTTTCTATCTGTTCCAGACAGTGGAACTAGTGACATGTATTCATCCCAGACATTACGCAGTTTAGTGAAATACTCAGAAATAGTGGAGGTCCCCTGTATCATTGTGTAAATTGCCCTATGTAGTTGATAGATTCGAGTAAGGTTTCTCTTATCAAATCGCTCCTTTAAGTCCATCCAAATTGTGTGAGCATTAGACGAATACATAAAACCTTTTCCTAGTTCCCTTGACACTGAATTAGTGATCCAAGACAAAACAAAGGCATTACATCTATCCCACTCATGAACTAGATCTCCTCTGTAGTGTTCCTTCCGACAACCACCATCAATAAATCCTAGTTTATTCTTAGCTAACAATGCGACTTTCATCGAATTGGTCCATGCAATATAATTTTATATTCCAGTTAACTGTTGAGGAATTAGAATACAACCTGGAGTATCTGATGGATGAGTTAGAGAGGATTCCTTGGATGAATGTCTGTGAATCGTTCAGTTGAATTTTCAGCATTAGTCGCCATTTGCACAGATTTATCAACAATGCACTATGTAATTCACGATTAAAACTATCACAAACTCAAAAATCAGAATTGAGTTCAAATCTCAGGTAAAAAAAGATTAACAGAAACGAAAGACCAAAACCAAAAGCTCGAATATCATATCTATGGCGGAAATTGAAACTGCCGTCTTCTTTGATCAACGATCGTCCATAATTCCTCACTCCTTAGCTCGAAATTCCACAGAATTGTGGCTCTGATACCATGTTAAAAGGAAAAGGTGAGCTGGGTTTGCATGGAGGAATAAGGTTGGTGATAGAGAGAAGAAAAAATATTTTCTTAATCTGCAAGCTTAAGCTTAGAGTACAATTACATGGGTCCTATTTATACCACACTAACTAACTAACTTAACCACCTTTAATTGCACTATTCATCTAACTAATCATGTAACTAACTAAGTACTCACATCATTACATTGAGTACAACTATACAGCAGCTAGCAATTTTACAGAGAATTGAGGACAAGCAATTTGCAATGACGAAAATGAGAGAGAAAATAGCTAGTTGTGGCAATGGGACAGAGAAAAAGAAGAAAGAAAAAGAAAAGCTAATTTTAAAATAAAATGAATAAAAGGAAAGTATAAACAATTGAAAAAAAAAAGGAAAAACACATATTAAAACATGATTAGTGCGTGTCATATATTATTCTGGTTGAATGTGGTGCTAGTCACGGAAGATGATATTTATTGTACTTTGAACAAAGACAAGGGGGTCATAGAACCCTTGCAAAGTTTACGGGTAAACTAGTAAAATAGGACAACCTCAATAGGTAATTATGTATGATCCCGCCAAACATCGAAAAGGAAAATGAAGATGTGGTAATAGCTTTCTATAAATACCCGGATACATGAAGCACCAAAGAAACATTAAAACCCTGGCAAAAATACTCTGGATCAACTCATAATTTATTCAATGCATATTTAGAAGATTAGATTACTTCTATTAAAAAACAGATGATATTCTTTACACTAGATGATAATTTGCTTTCCTTCTAAGACAAGTAGGAAATTCACATACAATAGGAAGGAATCAGAAAAAGAAATCAGTAAAACATCCTTAAGCCTATTAAATTAGATAATATAGCTACACTGGATTAGTAGTTCACAAATTAGAAGCAACAATAAGTTAAACCCTATGCGCTCTGGCATTTGGGCAACAAAAAAGCAATTACTCTCCATCTTCCATTTTTCCAGCAACAGATGTGCTAGATCTACAGGAATGACTTCATCATTCACAATTTTTAAGCATCCAATATTGGAGGATAAAAGAAAGGGTAGTTACTTTACAAATGTGAACAAAATGGAACAACGTAAAAGGAGAGGGGTTACATTTTCCATCCAGTTGACCTTGTATTATCAGTTTCTCGTGGTAACTAAGGTAGTAGACCATCCTCTGCTACTGGTTTTATATCCTTGAAATGTTGCCTTCAACCACACAGTCGTAAGCCAGTCTAAGAAGACAATTGTTACCACACAGTTACACAGCACAACCTAAATTACTTTACCTAATAGATCTTAGCTTCACATTCAGTTCAGCTAAAAGTAAAAACATAAATGATGTCATAGAGAGAGGGATTTTTGTGTGTGTGAGAGACCTGGCAGGAGTAAGGTCTATGTACACACTACCTTTCTCAGATCCCACTAGTAGGATCAGACTAGTGTTGTTGTTATGACCGAAAAATTAGGTGTCATGCGGAAGCTAGTAAAGCAAATCTTGAACGACGATAAATCAAATAAAACAGAAATATATCAAAAAAGACACAAATATTCAATGTGATTCGGTCAATTGGCGTACGTCGACGGGCGGAGATGAACAATCCACTATATAAGAAGAGAGTACAAAATAGTGAGAGAACAGCCTCACGAAGAGGCAAACACAAGTGACACACTAACACTTGTCATGTAAAGTTCTCCCCTTAAACACAACTCTCAAACCTCATATGGCTACATTGTGGATGCTACTGAATGAGAATGAAGGATCCTCAATTTATAAAAGTCCAAATATTCTCCTACAAGAAAAAAGACTAGCCAAACATAGAAAAATAATAAATTCTTACTACAAAAAGAAAAATTCAATTATGGTAAATATATTGTCCTTTCCTTCAAAAAATAGGAAAATCAATATGGTAAGAAAATCCGGACAACCCCTAAAAATTCTCTCCATTGGTCTGAATTTTCTAACAAAATAAATCTGATCCACCTTCTTCACATAGCCTTCAACAGGCCGCATCTCCAAATCTCCACCGCAAAGTTTGTCTCAACGTGATTAGTACTCCGGTCAAATTTCTCAGACAAAATCATGATTACCGTCAAATAGGTTACGGCTAGAACTAAACCCGTCAAGATGAGCATGTCTTGAACCTTGCTCTAATACCACTTGTTATGACCGAAAAATCACGTGTCATACAGATGCTAGTAAAACAAACCTTGAACGACGATAAATCAGACAACAAAAGAGAAATATAGCAAAAGAGACACAAACATTTAACGTGGTTTAGTCAATTGACCTATATCCATGAGTGGAGATGAGCAATCCACTATATAAGAAGAGAGTACAAAATATTGAGTGAACAACCTCACGAAGAGGCAAACACAAGTGACACACTAATACTTGTCCCGTAAAGTTCTGTCCCTAAACACGACTCACAAACCCCATATGACTGCATTGTAGATGTTACTAAATGAAAAGGAAGAATCATCAGTTTATAGAAGTCTAAACATTTTCCTATAACAAAAGAAAATAGCCAAACATGAAAAAAATATAATTTTCTTCTGCAAAAGAAGAAAAACTCAAACTAGCAAGTAAGCTCTATCGCAAATATTGCTCTCGCCCTTGTGCATGAGAATACGAAGACCTGATACAACTTACTCCAGCTGAAATGGTAAACAAATTAAACTGGACAAAAAGCAAATAGAACTGTTAGTACAAAATGTATATATTTCTGGAATAGTAACCATTAAGAATCGTGTTGTAAGGCATGAAGATTGACATGAATTTTAAGCAACCTATCTTATACATATTAGAATACCCAGCCTTACTATTGAGAAGAGTGATAAGTATAAAGTTGGTAAAAGGGAAGGGGCTTCAGATGAAAAGGAGAGATAGTAAATGTAAATTTCATAAAAAAGGATAGATATGCAACTGGTATATCAACCACTGAAAAGTGCAGATGCAACCTAATATCAAGTGTACGAAAAAAGAACTAAGAAAAACTAAAAGAAACACGGACACTATTTGAACTATCCAACAGCTTATCCCATGACAAACTGAAAATTCTAGGATAGGAATGAGCTAAAAGTATTGAAGACACTGAATGACTACTGATCAAACAGACTACGCATGGCGTTGCTTAAAGTTCAAGATTTGATACGATCCACCTAAACTGAAACAAACAGATCATCTTTTCCAGATGAAATTTCTTTCCAGCTTGTGATAGAGCCTATTATCTCAGGAATATGTAAAGACAACTAAATCTGCATCAACAGAACATGCACATGAATCACTTCCGAACATGTACTCTTGGACGAAACTGGACTGTAATTTAAATCCTACAACATAAAATCCCAGACTGATACTTTAGTTTGAGGAAAATTTAAGGGGTTTAGTCCAAAGAATGACAATGTTACATTATTAACACATAGCTTTAGACACTAAAAGAATATGACAATTTCTTTATAGATGAAAGCAAGTTTCTACAAGACACAAAAGGAAAACTATAGCCGTTAATTCGACTACCGCATACACAAAAATTAGAGACGAGATCAAACTGAAATACATACCATTAGCTTCCAACTTAACTTCAAATTTAAATATAAATTCGTGGCTGAATTTTCTTTCTAGGTCAGAAGACACCTGAACTAAGTTGATGGAATAGAACATTGTAAAAAAGAAAACATGCAGCAATTATACTACTTGATATTTCTTTGTTTAGAACGAACTAAAGATGAAGCCTAGCCTGCACTAGTATCCAAATAATTAGGTTGGGAAATAAACACTTTATACTAAGATTTAATATCAAGTTATCAACATACACTTGGGAAAAATATCAGTCCTCAAAGGGATAGCCTAGTGGTTGAGGCATGGGATTAACCACCCAGAGATCCCCCCAGCTGGTTCGAATCCCAGATACAGGACTTGGCCTGGTGCTGCTCCAACCATAGTGAGCAAGATGCAGACATGTGACTGTGATTTGGACAGATTGCCGAGTAAATTTATCGAGGCGTGCATAAGATGACTTGGGCACTACGTCATCAAATAATAAAAAAAGTATACAACTATCTCCTCTGTCACAAACTTTTTTCCGGCTTTAAAGAAACATAACCTTGTTCCTCCTACAACCAATATATAAAGCTTCCATTTTGAGTGCACTAGGCATGCAATGCAAACTTATAATTTGGAAAAGCATTTTCTGAAACAAGAGTTTAGTCGGGTATAGCCATATAGGTGATATGTGATAATTAGTACTATTAAAGATTGAAATTGTTTTTGCATCAATGAGATGAACTTTCTCCTACAAGTAACGGAAGCCATTTTTCTTTGTACGGTAAAATTGTTGGAAAAGTATTTAGGGTCAGTAAACATTGATTTTCGTTGTGAAAAACAATTTTTCTTGGTCTCATCAATACGTCCTCATATAACACTGAAGTTCAACAATTCCAAAAACATCACAATAGGTAGCATCAAAAGAAGGATTAGGATGGGGAAAAACTCTTCCTGTTCAACAAATTTATTATGCTATTAAAATTCTATGGCAAAACAACAGCACTATCTAAAGTCGATTCTAATACAACGTAACAAACGCTTAAACAAGTTTCAATGTAGCATTCATCAAAAACCGAATCTTTTAGTTACTTCATCCTCCTAATTTATCTAAAAAGGGAATTAATGTAGAAAAGTTCCCATAATAATCTATCTTACACGTTTATTAATTACAGACTACCTAAATCATAACATTTAACTGTAATATAAAATCAAACATCTTCATTTAACTAATGGCATCGAATTCGCAAAATCCTCTTAGATCTAAATCTGGAATTATACGCTGCTCAATAGAAAAAGTTAGATCCAGCAAAATTCAATCGAAATACACCACAAAAATAAAGCAAATAATATCAAAATCAATTTGAAAAGTTCAATACCTCAAGAGGAAACGAGCGGTAGATATTAGATCGATCTATAACAAAACTGATTTACTTGAAACAAATAAATTCACAGCAGTCTCCGATTCAGTTGATGCAAGGCGGGACCCAAACTTCGTCATAAACAGCATGTATATTTATCGGTACACCACCGTCACCGTCAGCTGACGTCATTGTCGCCGGCGAGGCAGGTCCCGACCTGCACCAAGCGAATGAGAGACCGCCGCAATAAATGCAAACTCAACATCAAATATACGTGTATCTATATTCTATACATATACAGATCTGAGAGTGTGTGTGAGAGAGAGAAAAGCCTATCTATAGCTAGAGAGAGAAAGTGATAGAACAGTTAGAGAGTGTAAGGCAACGGAGGAGGTCATTTTATAGAGAGAACAGACGAATAGTATATTGACACGTGGAGTCTGGAAGATGTTGGTGAAACGCTAGAAAATATCAGGGAGGAGGTAAATCAGGGGTTTAAAATCGGGATCAAAGCTGAAGTACGGGCTTGGAGTTGGGATATAATTACGAGATAATGCCACTGGTGTGACAGTAATTTCAATCTACAGTCCATACACGTGCGCGTGAAGTAAAACTACAACGGTCAATTATTAGTTACTGGAGGTTGCAGTAAAAGGGTAACATTGTATAACTGGAAAAGAACTGGATTTTGTAAATCTAATACTCCTAGTAAGTTATTTAAAGAAAATAGTGTACTTACCAGATCTTTACCCTGAGATTACAACAGTGAATATCACGTAAGTTAATATTGATTGGTTACAGGAAGAGTGTACTCTCTAAGATGCTTTCTCATTTACATTTTTAATTTTTTATCTTTCCATTCCTTTTTATTGCTCCCATTATTTTAAGGCATATAATCAAACATAAAAATGATAATTTATATGAAGATATAAGTTTTAAATTGAATAGAAAAGGTGAATATATCTTGTTAGATTTCTTCCTTCATTTCAATTACAATTGTATGTTGATTACAAAATATCCCAAACCACTGAAATTACTTAATTCACTTCTTTTTAAATTTTTTTTTTTTTTAGCACCTAGAGGATTAGGGGAGGAAGATTTAGAGGAAGCAGATATTAGAAATAAACCAAACATCTATTGGTGTAACGACCCGATTGGTCGTTTTGAGCAGTTGTACTTCGCTCGGTACTTTGAGGGCACAAGTATCTCTGTACGAGGTATTATGATTTGTGTGAATCGTCGGTTTTGGTTTTCAAGTTATTCGGATTCCATTTGGAAGAACGAACTTCAAGATTTAAGCTTTACGTTGGAAGAGTTGACCAAGTTTGACTTTTAGCATTTGACCTCGGATTGAAGTTTTGATAGTTCTGTTAGGCTCGGATGGTGATTTTGGATTCGGACATATGCCCGGATTTGCATTTGGACATTTCTAGAAGGATTCGACACTAATTGGCGAAAGTTAAAAATTTGAAGGTTTCGAAAGTTCATAAGTTTGACCAGAAGTTGACTTTGAGGATATTGGATTCGGATTGTAGTTCCGGGAATTGGAATAGCTTCAATATGTCACTTGGGACTTGTGTGCAAAATTTGAGTTCATTCCGGGTTGATTTGATACTTTTCGGTGCGGGTTTTTGAAGTTGAAAGTTGAAAGTTCATTGATTTTGATTTGAGGTGTGATTCATCGTTTCAAGGTTGTTATGTGTGATTTTAAGCCTCGAGTAGGTCCGTTTCATCATATGAAACTTGCCTGCAAAATTTGACATCATTTGGAGTTGATTTGATATGGATCGGACACATGGTTGTGATTCAAGAAGTTCTTGATGTTTACTGTGATCTTCATGCGTGTTGGCGTCCGATTCGTGATTCTAGAGGTTATTTTGATGTTTTGATCGCGCGAGCGAGTTCGTATTGTGTTTTTGGACTAGCGTGGATGGTTAGTTTGGAGCCTGGGGGCTCGGGTGAGTTTCAGATTGGTTTCGGAATGATTTTTATGATTTTTGAGTGCTGGTACTGGTGTCATCGCATTTGCGATGTTTTTGTCGCAAATGCGACTATAGCAATTGCGAAGTGTCCCTCGCATTTGCGAACCTAGGCTGCTGAGAAAGACTTCGCCTTTGCGAAGATATTCCTCGCATTTGCGAGTGTGGGTTGTTCGCTTTTGCAAAGACTTCTACCGCTTGTGTGAAGGTAGTTGTCTTCGCGTTTGTGATACTTTGGTCGCAAATGTGAGTTTAGCATGACTACGCTTGATTCGCTTTTGCGATGAGTTGTTCGCTTTTGCGGGGCTTGCATTTGCGAACCCCCTGTCGCAAATGCGACATCTGCAGCCTGCATATAGCTGGGAATTTCGAGACTTAGCTTCATTTTGTTATATTTTGAACCCTAGCTGCGATGGGAGGCGATTTTGTGGAGGGATTTTCATACCAAACCATTGGGTAAGTACCTCTAATCAATTTTCAATTATATTTCATGATTATACATTAGATTTAACATTAAATTCATGAGAATCTAGGGGAAAATTTGGGGATTTTGTCTAAGTTTTGAAAAATAAAAATTTCGGATTTGAGAGTCGAATAGGACTCGAATTTGGAAACAAAAATCGTATATGAACTTGTGGGCTATGGTTAGTCAAGACCTACCCTTGGACCCGGGTTTTGACCGAGCGGGTCCAGGGGTTGACCTTTGCTGACTTTTTTAGAAATTGTATAAAGATCATAGATTTATCAATTGAAATTGTTCTTTGTTGCACTGTGTGATGTATTTAAGCCGTCTTTGGCTATATTGAGCCGAGCGGAGGTGAATTAGTAAAAGAAAAAGCTAAATTGAGTATTGAGTTAGCCGAATTGAGTTAAGTGTTAGTTGGCTTACCTAGCGGGTCGAGTTAGGTGCCATCACGACTGGTGGATCGGACGATTGCTTGTGATTCTAGAAGTTCTTGAAGTTTATTGTGATTTTCATGCGTTTCGGCGCTCGATTCGTGATACTAGATGTTATTTTGATATTTTGATCGCGCGAGTGATTTCATGTTGTATTTTTGGACTAGTCTGGGTGGTTGGTTTGGAGCCACGGGGCTCGGGTGAGTTTAAGATTGGTTTCGGAATGATTTTTATGATTTATGAGTGTTGGTATTGGTGTCATCGCATTTGCGATGTTTTTGTTGCAAATGCGACTATCGCAATTGCGAACTGGCCCTCGCATTTGTGAACCTAGGTTTCTGAGGAAGACTTCGCATTTGCGAAGATATTCCTTGCATTTGCGAGTGTGGGATGTTCGCTTTTGTAAAGACTTCTACCGCTTTTGCGAAGGTATATGTCTTCGCATTTGCGATATTTTGGTTGAAAATGCGACTTTAGCAGGACTGCGCCTGATTCGCTTTTTCGATGAGTTATTCGCTTTTGCAGGTTTCGCACCATGTCACAAATGCGACATCTGCAGCCTACATATAGTTGGGATTTTCGAGACTTAGCTTTATTTTGTTATATTTTGAACCCTAGCTTTGATGAGAGGCGATTTTATGGAGGGATTTTCATACCAAACCATTGAGTAAGTACCTCTAATCAATTTTCAATTATATTTCATGATTATACATTAGATTTAACATCAAATTCATGAGAATCTAGGAAAAAGTTTGGGGATTTTGTCTAAGTTTTGAAAAATGAAAATTTGGGATTTGAGAATCGAATAGGACTCGAATTTGGAAACAAAACACTTATATGAACTTGTGGAGATATGGTTAGTCAAGACCTACCCTTGGACCTGGGTATTGATCCGGCGGGCCTGGGGGTTGACTTTTGATGATTTTTTTAGAAATTGTATAAAGATCACAGCTTTATTAATTGAAATTGATCTTTGTTGCATTGTGTGATGTATTTAAGTCGTCTTTGGCTAGATTGAGCCGAGCGGAGGTGAATTAATAAAGGAAAAAGCTAAATTGAGTATTGAGTTAGCCGAATTGAGGTAAGTGTTAGTTGGCTTACCTAGCGGGTCGAGTTAGGTGCCATTATGACTGGTGGATCGGACGCTTGCTTGTGATTCTTGAAGTTCTTGTAGTTTATTGTGATCTTCATGCGTTTCGGCGCCCGATTCGTGATACTAGAGGTTATTTTGATCGCGCGAGCGAGTTCGTGTTGTGTTTTTGGACTAGTGTGGGTGGTTTGTTTGGAGCCTCGGGGCCTGGGATGAGTTTCAGATTGGTTTTGGAATGATTTTTAAGATTTTTGAGTGTTTGTACTGGTGTCATTGCATTTGCGATGTTTTGTCGCAAATGAGACTAGCGCAATTGCAAAGTGGCCCTCGCATTTGCGAACCTGGGCTGTTGAGGAAGACTTCGCATTTGCGAGGATATTCCTTGCATTTTCGAGTGTGGGTTGTTCGCTTTTGCGAAGACTTCTACCGCTTTTGCGAAGGTAGCTGTCTTTGCATTTGCAATATTTTGGTCGCAAATGCGACTTTAGCAGGACTACCCTGATTCTCTTTTTTGATGAGTTGTCCGCTTATGCGGGGTTCGCACCATGTCACAAATGCGACATCTGCAACCTGCATATAGCTAGGATTTTCGAGACTTAGCTTCATTTTATTATAATTTGAACCCTAGCTTCGATGGGAGACGATTTTGTGGAGGGATTTTCATACCAAACCATTGGGTAAGTACCTCTAATCAATTTTCAATTATATTTCATGATTATACATTAGATTTAACATCCAATTCATGAGAATCTAGGGAAAAAGTTTGGGATTTTGTCTAAGATTTGAAAAATGAAAATTTGGGATTTGAGAGTCGAATAGGACTCGAATTTGGAAACAAAACACATATATGAACTTGTGGGTCTATGGTTAGTCAAGACCTACCCTTGGACCCGGATTTTGAATGGGCGGGTCCGAGGGTTGACTTTTTTTAGAAATTGTATAAAGATCACAGCTTTATTAATTGAAATTGTTCTCTCTTGCACTGTGTGATGTATTTAAGTCATATTTGACTAGGTTGAGCCGAGGGGAGGTGAATTTGTAAAGGAAAAAGCTAAACTGAGTACTGAGTTAGCCGAATTGAGGTAAGTGTCTTGCTTAACGTTGTTGAGGGAATTTTTCTACTATTTGACATTATTTGCTATATGCAGGGGTAATACATATATGAGGTGACGAGAATATATGCATGTAACATGATTAATCATACTCGGGGGTTAAATTATGCTATGAATTGTGCCTTGTAGAATTGTAGAATTATGCGACCTTCTTGCTTCATGTCTTACTTGACTTTTACTTACTAAGAATATGGAGAATTAAATGTTAGAAACCAAGATTTAGTTTATTATAACTTGATCAAAATTTGACGGGAATTCTGAGAAAATATTGATGTGCCTAATTCGGTCATCATTAAGCTTAATCATTAATACATTGCTACAATCGATATTCTCGAGATATTAGATTATGTACTCGTGTTGTGGATCATTGTTGAGATTTGTTGAAATACTTGAATAATAAGGTTCTTAAGGGTTTATTGAACTATTGTTGGATTGAAAGTTGTGAATGAAGTTCATTTGGAATATTCATTTAAACACTCTCTTTGACGCTATTTATGCTTCCTACCTTGTTTGTCATTGATATACGCATGCTTAGTAAGGAAGAGTGTTAATCACGAAGGGTGATGTCGTGCCATTATATATATGTTATCATGTGAGGGAGAGTGTAAAGCACGAAGGGTGATGCCGTGCCATATCAGTTGAGAGTAAAATCACGACGGGTAATGATGTGCCATATCATTTAAGAGTAAAAAGCACGAAGGGAAATGTCGTGCCATGTTATGTGAGTGTAAAGCACGAAGGGTGATGTCGTGTCATTTTATTCGAGTGTAAAGTATGAAGGGTGATGTCGTGCCATGTTATGTGAGTGTAAACCACGAAGGGTGATGCCGTGCCATTTCATTTGAGAGTAAAAGAATGAAGGGTGATGTCGTGCCATTTCATTTATCATGATTTTATATTATCATGAGTTCATGACACGATAGGTGTTTCCGTGCGTGCGAGGACGATGGACATGCATTATGTTGTGACATCTTTTCCTCGTGTATACGTTCATGCCTTTACATTGAGTTGTTATTGTACTTATGGTTCTTATGTGTCTTGTCGTTATTGTCATGTCTTTATCCCCTATCTCAATTGTATTGTGTTGCTCATGTCTTCTACTTGCTTGACTTGCAAATACCATGCCTATTTCCTGATGTTATAATTGCATCCATATCGTATCTATTTTGTTGCACGTTAGTACAAGCCTTCTACCATATATATCTAGGCCTTCACCATGCTAATTAGTTGAAGTTTCTATTCCTTTTTCCTAGTTCTATCATTACTCCTATGCATTCCGCCTGGTCTATTACTGGTTCCCATATGTATATCCTCTTTCATTATTGCTACTTGCATATTTTCTACTCTGTCATTACTGTTATCGCCATTCCTGCCATCCGGACTGTTATACGCATATTTGGAGAGGATGAGATAATGCACAAAAGGTGTTTCCGTGCAATTGACTTGATATCTGAGTACATTCCTCACGCTTTGAAAGTTATGGAGCGACTATAGTTGTTTATTGGTTTTCGCTCTAAGAAAAAGATTGGTCAAGATATTGGAAAATGTTAAATTGTGATCTCTTCTAGTACTTAGTTATCGCTTTGCATATTTGTTTCATGTACTCTTTTCTGTTATATCGTAGTATAGTTCTATTGCTAGTTTACGGTACAATTTTTATCAGTGAGTATCTTTTAACTAAAAGCCGCGTCACTACTTCGACGAGATTGGACAAGATACTTACTGGGTACATGTGGTCGGTTGTACTCTACTACACTTCTGCACCTTGCGTGCAGATTTTGGAGCGGAACTACTGGTGATGTCGGGAGCTGACTCTAAAGATGTTCGTGCATTCCGGAATATAGCTGATATTTTTCCTTGGTAGCTTTAGATTCTGCAAATCTGTGTATGTAACTTTCAAACAGATCGTGTATTTATTTATATCAGCTTTGTAAATTTCAAATTCGTAGAAGCTCGTAATTCGTACTACTAGTCCTTGGGCTAATATATAAATGTTCAAATTATTCTTCATTGTTTTCTTATAAATCTCATTTGGATTATATTGACTGTTAATTAGCTTACCTAGCGGATCGAATTAGATACCATCACGTCTGGTGGATTTTGGATCGTGATAATCGGCATTCTAATTTCCTCCAAAAAGATTTATATATTCAACCACTGAGAACAATCACCATGCACAGAGTGCACTATACAAATAGGCCATGCTACTTGAATTTTGGTAAAAGCTAACCACATAACCTATCTACAAATTGTGACTTGTTAGCTCATGTAATTAATGTTATGGAGTTTTAAATTCGACAAATGAAATTCCATGATGAAATTTTAAACTCTATGATATGGCTAATTTTCAATTACATAATTGAAAAATAGTTAGCTAGCTCTATTACTACTAATCTACCTATGTTATGAAATATTATATTGTGTAGTGGATGTCTATAACTCCTAAAGAAGTTACTCCCACTATTCTTCTCCATTAACCTCCCACTACTTCTTACAATTATTGTTGTAACTTTCACACCTCCATAACCCCCTCCATGATCTTCCTCCATGATCTAAATGGTCAATACCATGTTCATGACATCCCTTTGTATTACCTCAATGTCATCCTATAAATAGAGGGTTTGGACATCACATTAGATACACTTGAATACATGGAAGAAACAAGAATTTCTCCTCTCTTTCTCTCTATATATTATCTATTTTCTTATTTTATGCTTTGAGCTTAGTTTCTTAACACGTTATCAGCACGAATTGCTATATTCTTCTTATATTTCTATAATAGATGAAAGTCTTCCATGGGAGCTACAACCTTGAATCAATTTGGTGAGCCTGTGAAAATCTGGGCATTTCATTGCCATATCAATGTTGTGGTTGCTTCTATTATACAGGGAATATCATTTTTCAGTTGCCATGAATTATGCAATTAACTTAATTTAATATTTAAGACTTGGTTTAATTTGTGTTACTTAACAATTTAATTTTATTTGTGCAGATGTATATATATGGAGTACCCTCTGCTTTCGAGTTGCAAATAAGAGCGTATTCTGAGTTGCCTTGATATCATCTCCCATATGTACCACTCCGATAATTTGCAAGCTAACATTATGGAACTGTTAACTATTGAGAAGACTTCTAATTAATCTTATAAAAATAATAAGAATTTAAATTATGTTGTGGTCAAAATAAATTTTGTATAACTAAGATAGTTTTATTCCCTTTATATTTGATCATGTGGTTGTTCGTGGAAATGATCCATGCGAACTCTTACTAAAGTTCGGGCAAAAATAACTGATCATTAGAAAGCAGTATATCATGATAGGCTCAATGGTGAGTCCATTTGGCTTATTATGCAATTGTATGAGAATAAGGCATTTGGTTTGATTTGTGGTGCACAATGATGATAAGAGTTGGGTTCGAGTCTCAACTCATTAGGACATAGCATGCCTTTATATGGGCAAGACATTGGGTTTGAGTCTCAATGCACCATATTGGTTATATAATGATGACTAATAAATATAATATATTTTTCATGAAAAAAGCATGAAGCTTGTCCCACTTGATTTGCTTCATTCTTGAAGTGAATGTGATAGCGGTACATAATAAGTCTAAATAAAGACAAGTGGTTGACCAATGAACGTGGGCATGCCAAAGATCAAATAATAACAGTCATCATTATGATAATTGTAAAAAGGAGAACAATAAGGGTTCGGTCCTTCAAAGGTGAAAGAATATGTATCAATGTGGCATGTTAATACGAGACACGTTCATATGATTATAGTCCATTCGTTGAAAATGTGACTTGTGATAAGCATTGTAAATGCATGCTCATTCCTGAAAGTGAAAATATATATGTGATTCAAATTATGCATAAGAATGTATTTATGCATGGTTGAATAAATACCACAACTCACCTCTACGGGAGGTTTGAGAGGAGAAAGATAATAAACATTATTGTATGGTTACATAAATATGTCATTGGTCGGGTACATGTGGTACACCAAAAAAATATTTTGTCATGTCTTATAAAAAGTTATTAAAGGCAAAATTAAGCAATAAATAATTTTTCTTATGATGATTTTGACCATGACAATTACTATAAAACGATTTTCTTCGTAACATACACATTCACCATATGGAATGTGTGACAAAAGATCTTGTAGTACAAAAGCAGTTAAGAGCTCCGGAAGACTGATTTGTTACTATCCGGATAAATGAAATTGTTCATGACGTTATAGTAAGTCTCAAAAGAAACTTTTTGAGTTTCAAATATATTAGGCCAAAGTGGTTGGCATTTGAGACTATAAATGAAAGGAAGATTGAATATCTTCATATTATTATAATCATATCGGGTAAATATGAAAGGTTACCCGATTTTTCTTCTATTTGAACTACAGATGTATAAACATGCTGATGGAATCACATGCCATAGTAAATTAAATATTTACTGAAACAAATATTAGTTGGCATGACCGGTTGGCCATCCGGGTTCAATTATGATGCGAAAATTGATTGAGAATTTATATTGGCATATATTGAAGAAATAGAAGACTCTTCGAGAATTCTCTTGTGTTACTTATTTTCATGATATACCAGTTAAGGTTGGGATTGAATCCCTTAATTTATGGAATGAATAAAAGTGAGATATATATATATATATATAC